>CM056562.1:4564462-4859462 GCA_029721515.1 Synanceia verrucosa
AAGTGCATTGTTTTTTTTTTGTTTTGTTTTTTTAACTAATGTATCTTAATACATTAGTCTAGTTTCCTACATGGGATGGATTTAGGTAGTGATCTGACAGAGTTTGCAAAGGCCTCCTAATTCCAAACAGTTAGAAATGTATATGTACAAATGTCAAATTTAAAGATGTGTTTGCAAAAGCCTAACATAGTAATGGGAATGTCAAACACGTGTCTGTGCACACACACTCTGTCCTGAGAAGAGGTCTAATCAAGCAACACCTGAGTGAACAGAGCAGCCATGTGTCCAGTGCTGTGAGGATTTAATCTGATATGGTACTAAAGGAGAGACTCCCGAGGTCAATATGGTGAAAAATTCAATATATCACCATGACAGTTCCAATTCCATACATTATTATGGCTATGGCTCCTTTTTGTTTTTCTGAAATTCAGATATTAACTCATTGAGAATCACCTATTTTTTAAAACAGAAAGTGCCTTGTGCCAGTGTTTTTGTCCATTTTGAGTCATATTTTAAGAATATTTTGTACTATGTCTCTGAAAACACTGAATAGTTCAAATGAAAGAAGAGACTGTCTGTTTCATCATAAAAAAAAATTTGTTTTTACCTTTTTCCATTCTTGTTTTATCAGAGGTAAAGTAGAGGACACTTTCACCAAAATCACCACTTTTCGTCCAGAATCTTTTTGTTTTGCTCTTGAATCTCGATCATCTCCACTTCCTGTTTTTATCTCTGTGGTATATACTGTCTACCTACGGTCCAACTACATCTTCCAGAAGCCCAGCATTACACACAGGCTGCAGGAGACTGCAATCGGCGACCCGCTGCCGAAAAACCACTTTGACGTATTATTACATTGATGGCACTCAAGCGTTGGATTTTAAATGACATTGAAATATGTCAATGGCACTCAAAGAGTTAAAATGTAAAACAAAAGAGAACTATAAAACCATATACTTACTCACACAAACAAATGAAATAATGCCAACTTGTGGTGACTTTTAGGAAAAATCTATAGATTTACAATCGACTAGGTTGAAAGGAATACATTATGAATGCAAAATAGTCCAAAGTCTAAAAATTGATTGGTGCATGTAAAACATGGCCTGGGGAGTCTCCTCTAAAATGTTATCTAACTATAATTTACACAGTTGAGTCAAGATTTTTCTCTCAATTTATACAACTCTGTTTAAATGAGAGTAAGAAAGGAACATTCTTTTGCATCTGCTGGATAATGATTTTCAGCTTGATGTGCATCCTTCAGCAATCCAGCAAAAACACAGCTAATAATGGGTAATTGCTCAAAAGTGATGACTATGTTCCATCAACGTTCCTCCGATCAACAGAAAATGATCTTTGAAAAGATTCTGACTTCCAGATATGAGCTTTTCTTGAACCTCATGAGATGCCAATAGGCAACGACTTTTAAATACAAGATTAATGTTAGTTGACTTATATCAAGGGGAGTTCAGTCCCTTTTACTGGGTCAAAATATTCCAAAGTTTTTTTTTATGGAAAGTCATTTCAAACCTCAAAACTCCACTGCTCAACAGTATGTAGGCTGCCCTTACATCGTGGAGATTCAGAGGGAATGCAGAGGGATTTTGTCCTTTGGGTGGACCAACTTCTGTCTTGGTGTGTTACAAGGTTTGAGGTGCATGGGAATCTTATATTTACTACAAAGTTGCATGATTTTTTTTCCAAATACTTCAGCAATGTAGTGAATTAGTGCAGTATCATACACCCAACAGTGCATGATACCAATGCAAAAGCCTGTATGGGAAGCACCATTAACTCTTTGAGTGCTAGCCATTTTATAAAACAGAGAGTGCCTTGTGCCAGCATTTTTGCCCATTTTGAGTCAACTTTCAAGACCCAAGAAGAGACTCTCTATTTCATCGTGAAAATTTTTTTGTTTTTTCCTTGTTCCGCTCTTGTTTTATCAGAGGTAGAATAGAGGCCACTCCCAACAAAATCACCACTTTTTTTCCAGAATCCGTCCTTTTTGCTCTCTAATCTCGATCATCTCCACTTACTGCTTTGATCTCCGTGGCGTATATTAACTCTGTGCTCCGACTACATCTCCCAGAAGCCCCAAAATTACTCACGGGCTGCGGGAGACCACGATCGGCAACCCACAGCAGAAAAAAACACTTTTTTATTACGTCAATAACATTCAGCCGTCGGATTTTGAATCACATCATATTATGTCAATGGTACTCAAAGAGTTAACCACAATGTAAACCAATGTGTCCATATTAAAGGCTGAGAAGGAAGATTGACTCCTGTGTTCACAACATTATTTTTCATTTTCATTTGAGAATACAACCTGTTGTCATCGCAACTTGTCACCTATTGCTACTTTGTGTTCAGTGGGCGTGCTCACCATAGCAACCTTTTGTGTTAATTCAGAATTAGGCAACAAAAAAAAATCACCATCGTTAAGTTTAAGGTCATTATCACCCATAAGCCCTTGCACTTACCCCCGCAGTTGTTACGAAAACCCTCACAAGAAATGTTGTTATTGAAGTGCAATAACTGAGCAATGAGTCACTCATGTTCAGAAACAGAGAATCAGCATGAAGTGTTGACACTCATCCTGAAGTGAGGGGGGTTGAGTCATTTTCTGGACCATCAATGAACATGATTAACGTATTTGTCTGGCAGAAACCAGACTACTGAAACACATAATCTGCAAACAAATGACCAAAGAAAATAGAATGTTCATTGCTGCTGGCCACACAGTGTTGTTTATGAATGCATGTGCAAATATGATGATAATGCTGCAGTAAATGTGTCATCCACAACTAGTGGCAGTGTGAGGGCTAGGACACCTTCTGTGCACTCGCTGATGATTCACCTGTCAGAAGACACTTGTGGTACTCATCCTGTCTCTCCTTCATTATGTCACTCATACCATTTTGTGTCACTCCTCCACTCACTCGTTGTTTAAATCATTTGCTCACTTGCTCCATCTTTAAAATGGCACACACACACTCACAAATGAGGGAGCTATCCATGTCCCTTGTATTCACTGACTGGTGGCATTACTGCCAATGAAAATCTATATATTAATTATATTATTATTTTATTATTATAAACACGCTCTTCTGTTACACGTTTTCCTCAGAGCTTCCTACATCCCACTAACCAATAAGCTAATTCTACTGTATAAATTTACTACAGAGGGTGTTGTAGGCTAATCAACTATTGGTTCTGTGTGTCATTAAATGAAATAATTGACAGGCAGCATCTTCAATTTATTAACTCATTGAGCGCCATTGACATATTCCTTCATCATTTAAAATCCAACGCTTGAGTTCCACTGACTTACGAAGAATCAAAATGTCTGCTCGCCTCTCATGTTCGATTTAATGTCATAAGGGCTTCAATTATTAGAACAATACAAAGTGTCAGAGTCCCTCATGTGGTCCAACAATGTACTGCAGATAAATTTGACAAATATATGAAGGACAATGTGCTGCGTCCCTCCTGTCGCCCCGACCCAGTGTTTGGGAGTGTTTGCTCTCAACTATCAGCTTGTAAAGTGCTGCTGTTCATCTTTACTTCCTGTTCTTGTCAGTCAATCAATCACTTTTTCACACCTCTGTTCACTGCAACAAAACCATCTGCTGGGGGGGGGGGGTCTACTGTTTAGCGCATGCTCAGTCCCACTCAGGGGAAAACCAATCAGGTTGGAGTGATAGCACAGTAATCTTTGCATTGAGTGGATACAAGATGACCGCTTCTTTTCTAGTCCATCATTTGAGTCTATCAGCGGCTAGTTGATCAACATGCCTGATACCACAGTGAAAGCGCCCAAGAAGGGCTCCAAGAAAGCCGTTTCTAAGAGCGTCAGCAAGACTGGCAAGAAGAAGAGAAAGAGCAGGAAGGAGAGCTACGCCATCTACGTGTACAAGGTGTTGAAGCAGGTCCACCCCGACACCGGCATCTCCTCCAAAGCTATGGGCATCATGAATTCTTTCGTGAGTGACATCTTTGAGCGCATCGCCGGTGAGGCCTCCCGTCTGGCTCACTACAACAAGCGCTCCACCATCACTTCCAGGGAGATTCAGACCGCTGTCCGTCTGCTGCTGCCCGGTGAGCTGGCAAAGCACGCTGTGTCTGAGGGTACCAAGGCTGTGACCAAGTACACCAGCTCCAAGTAAAGTTGCTGTTAAAGCATCAACACAAAGGCTCTTTTAAGAGCCACCCACTCCACCTGAAGAGATTTCCTTGTCTCGTTAAAGCGAAAGTGATTGACTACACTCTAGAGATCTGTGTATGTGCCGATTTTTATAACAATGATAATTGATCGCAGGTCTCCAAAAGCGCTGCTTAAATTCCACCCGTAATAAGGTTGTTCTGTCTTCTCTGAAATTGATAACCGAAAGGATAACTGAACTAGTTAAACATCTCTTGATTACGGTCTGCAAGACTTACTATTTTTTAAGAAACGAGTATTATGGAAGGAAGACAAAGTGTTGACATGTGCGAGTGAAGCTGTGCACGTGTGTGACATGGTGTCAAAGTGGAGAAGCAGCAGGTGAGATGCTGAGCTATGAAGCTTTGTGTGAGGATCCGAGCTGCGTTACTCACTCCATCACTTGTTCCTCCTACTACCTGTCCTTTGTCTATGAATCAGTGACGTTATTTATGAGTCAATGCGCTAAATAGTCGCGTTGTTTTCCCGCGTTTTTAATTTTTGACTGAGATAATTGGACACGATCACAGGCTGATATTAATATGTAGATTTCCTATAACGGAGAGGAGATAATTTACTATTTCAAACTCACAGGAGTTTGTGCTCAGTTCACTTATTTTAAGAAACGTGAAATTATAATTAGTGTTTTTTTTGTGAAGATATGCTTATGGTATGGTGTTTCTTAATAGTTTTTTTTTTTTTATCAGGTTTTGTCAACTTTACTTCTCCTGCATTCCTTCTCTTCTTTCAAAGAGTTTCCATCCAGTGCAAGCTATGGCAAATGAAATGAGTAAAAATGAGCTGTTATCAAATGGGAAAAGGACACAAGAAGGCTGAGGCATTTGACACCCATTTAAGACCTCAACTACATTTAAAATGAAATGTTAGGGTTTACATTGTAACATTGTAAACTTCTAACTTTTTACTGAGATGAGGTTTTTATGGATCAGTCTATTTTGCAGTCCTATCCTAAACAAGAATGAGTTGTACAATGTCTCACAGCATAAATTACTAACTTATAATTTATCCTAATACCTATAGATATCATAATGTGTGATAAATGTATGGCGCAAGAAAAAGCAGGAAGGGTCTCTTTGAGGAAGATGGGTGGCTTTTAAAAAAGCCTTTGATGTCGTAGCATTTGTTTGTGATCAGAGCTCACTTGTTTTTGGCTGCTGTTTTCTTGACTTTGGGCTTGACAGCTTTTTTAACGGGGGCTTTCTTGGCTGCAGGAGCCTTTTTAGCCACCGTCTTAGGACTCTTGGTGGTCTTCTTAGGACTCTTGGTGGTCTTCTTGGGGCTCTTGGTGGTCTTCTTGGGGCTCTTGGCTGTCTTCTTGACCGCTGCAGGTTTCTTAGCCTTCTTGGGGGATTTCTTGGTGGCTGCTGGCTTCTTGGCTGCTGCGGTTTTGGGCTTCTTGGCCGCTGCAGGTTTCTTAGCTGCGGGCTTCTTGGCTTTAGGAGCGGCTTTCTTGGTCGGTTTCTCTGCAGCCTTCTTACTCACTTTGAAGGAGCCGGAGGCCCCGATCCCCTTGGTCTGGACCAGGGCTCCCTTGGCCACCAGGCTCTTGATAGCGGTCTTAACGCGGGCCTTGTTCTTCTCCACATCGTAGCCTCCGGCAGTCAAAGCCTTCTTGACGGCGGCAGCAGACACGCCGCTCCGCTCCTTGGATGCGGCCACAGTTTTCAGGATGAGCTCAGCGACGCTGGGGCTGCTCTTCTTCGGTTGAGACACCTTCTTCTTGGCTGCTTTGGCCGGCGCGGCTGCTGGAACTTCTTCTGCCATTTTCCACTGAGAGTGTGAACCTACAAAGTTTAGCAGGAGAGACTGAAAGGAGTGTTGAATGGCCGGAGCAGGGGACTGTCCTTAAACACACCATGAGAACCGTGGAGACTCAACCCAGCCGTGGCTCCTCTGAGCATGTGAAAGTCATGTCACTTGTGTTTTCTGTGCACTGATAAAAGCCTCTAAAGTAAATGTGGAGAAGAGCTTAAGGCTCACAGTGAAGGGAGCCCTTAGTGGACTTGTGTCTCTTCATATTCAAGTCATGTTCAGCTCTGATGAGCTCTGCATTTTGTGTGTGGAGCCTCCAAAGATCACCTCCTCTCCTCTGTGACCACCACTGTTCAACCACTTTTCCCACTCATTTCTCTGCTGAAATGATTAAAAATACCCCAGAGCTTCATCAAACGCTGTTTTCCAACTGGCCCACATGTTTGTCCAGTGACTCAGTGTCCAAACAACCATGTGTTGTTGATGTGTTTGGAATAAAGTGAAGTTATTGTGGGAGCAGCAAACACACTGATGATGGCTGAATCTTATGGTCCACTTTGGTCAGACTTCCTATCAGAGCTGCTCCCTACTACTCTGAACATGTCCTCTGCTCAGCTCCACTTTCAATTATTAGTAGTTCCTCTCTGTTTTTAGTGGTCAAACACACTGATAAATAAATGCCTCCTCTCTGGGACAGCTGGGACACTGTTTGTATTGATATACAGAACAGTGCTGATGAACAACAGTTAATGTGCTCAGTAACATCACATCAGATTATCATCAATTATTTGACATTTGTTTTTATGTTTTGCTTCCAGCAGTTCAAAAAATATACAATGAATTACATCCAAATGTAAAAATGACACAAATTCAGTGGATTTTAGGAGATGTATGATAGTCTAGATGACATCATTTATCTTCGCTACAAATGCTTTGTTTCTAATAATATAACATGAATGATTGTTATTGGTACCATGGACAGCTCTCTCATCGTTTCCTGCAGTGTTCATAATCTGGTTGACTGGGATGGGTGATATTAAAGGGGAACTCTGGACTCAAATTTGAATAGTAATAGGGTAGCCCTACTTATTGAATGTCTGTTATATCAATATCATCAAATTCAATATTGTTGGATTTTTTCTTCTCAAAGTAACTGATGCTTTGTTTTTGTGTTCATTTTCATCTTGAATTTTTCAAGTTAAACTTCCTTGAGGCTTAGTCGGAGTGTAAGTGCAATAGGACTCGAACAAAAATTTTATTTAGTCTCTCAATGGTGGAAGTTCATGTGTTACAGCCTCATAAAGGAGTACAACATACAACAACAACACTACTTTCACTTTAAAATACAGATAACATTTCAAATGATAACTCAAACTAAATACAACATTGAAACTGTGGATTCGGTTTTAAAAATACCTGCAATGTAGTACTTAGGCATAAACGTTGTAGTTACCTTGGAGAAATTTGAATGTATTTTGTTTTAATAGTCCCGTCATAAACCCACACGTTGAATTACACTGCGTTGATTGTATGTGTATGATAATCTACCATTAACAGAAATAGAACTCTTCATGGGGAAAAGTAGGTGGTCCTTAAAAGGACCTTTGTTGTTTTTTAACAGATGTGTGTGTTTATCCACCGAAGCCGTACAGAGTGCGTCCCTGTCTCTTCAGAGCATACACCACATCCATGGCGGTCACGGTCTTCCTCTTGGCGTGCTCGGTGTAGGTGACGGCATCACGTATCACATTCTCTAGGAAAACCTTCAACACACCACGAGTCTCCTCGTAGATCAGACCAGAGATCCGCTTCACTCCACCACGGCGAGCCAGCCGGCGGATAGCGGGTTTGGTGATTCCCTGGATGTTATCACGGAGAACTTTACGGTGACGCTTTGCGCCTCCTTTACCCAGTCCTTTTCCTCCTTTACCTCTTCCACTCATTGTCACTGATCAAGGCTTTATTACTGAAGTATAATCGCTGCTGCGTTCACAGCTCTTTAAATCCTGTCTGAGGACGTGATAGAAAGCAGGACGGGGAAAGGGTTGGGGGGGGAGGGGTAATTCATGGAGAGAATGAACTCTTTGGTGCTTTAGCGCCACCTACTGAACAACATCATTACTCAGGGACAGCATGTCTGCTTGAAGACTTGTTGCTCACAGTCAAGCAGCAGTAAAAAGTCCAGTAGTGAGCTTCATGATTCCAGTGGAGGATAAAGGAGAGTCATGGTGAGGATGTGATAAAAATGAACACAGATCAGTGACAGTGACACAGACAGAGCTGCTGTCTCTCTCCAGGGTGCTGAACCTGTGCTGCTGCTGAACTGAACTCACATGTGTTCAGTCCTGACTGCAAGTGTTCACCACCAGTCACACTGACAACAACTATCAATGACATGCTGCCACATTTATTATTATTATTATTATTACATAATGGAAATGAGATTCAAGGCTCAATTATGACTTTTTTAAAGATTCCATCACTCTTTTTTAAATTGAAATTATTTTGCATTTGTTCTTCTTTCTTCTCATTTGTTCAGGCATTATAAAGCCAGTGATATTTCCCTTTTGTTGCCATTTGATTCATATTCAGTATTGAGGCAAGGACATATAACCTATATCCAAGTTAATAAGTCACCATTACAAACGTACTTATTCTGTAATACTCACGATGGCAGAAATTTAATTTGCAGCAGAACGACAATCCCAAATATAAAGCCAACTATTTCAGTGTAAAGAAGAACGAGGAGTCCTGGAAGTGATGGTATGGCCTCCACAGTCCACGGAGTTTTTTAACACACAGATAGAAACCAGCTATAAACAATTCTAGGTGTCATCTTTCCAGCCATGCGTAAGGGCACTGCGTTCTGGCGCAGCATTTCTCAGTGATACTGCTTTCTCATTGCATCTCCATGCTTTACATGGAGAAACTAAACAATCACCCACTGGTGAAGTTGTTTCTACTAGTTACGTTAATATAAAGTGATGATTTAGGAGTCTCAAAAAAATAGCAAAAACACTAGCCTTGACTTTTCACAGTAGTAGGTTGTGGTGTTTGTGTTTAGCACTTGAGTAAATGTATAAGTTATGACTATACATTAGTTGTACAAAGGTGTGTTGGGTGGAGGAAAGAGCCCTTCAGTCAGAGTGAGGTGGCTCTTAAAAGAGCCGTTGTGGTGTGTGGAGCAGCAACAGAGAGTTTAAGCTCGCTCTCCACGGATGCGACGGGCCAGCTGGATGTCCTTGGGCATGATGGTGACTCTCTTGGCGTGGATGGCGCACAGATTGGTGTCCTCAAACAGACCGACCAGGAAAGCCTCGCTAGACTCCTGCAAGGCCATAACAGCCGAGCTCTGGAAGCGCAGGTTGGTCTTGAAATCCTGAGCGATTTCTCTCACCAGGCGCTGGAAGGGCAACTTGCGGATCAGCAGCTCCGTGGATTTCTGGTAGCGACGGATCTCTCTCAGAGCCACGGTACCGGGCCTGTAACGGTGAGGCTTCTTCACGCCGCCGGTGGCCGGGCGCTCTACGGGCAGCCTTGGTGGCCAACTGCTTCCTGGGAGCTTTACCTCCAGTGGATTTACGAGCAGTCTGCTTGGTTCTTGCCATGATTACTTTTCTTTCTCTGATCAGCAAATAAAGTAGTCTACAAGGACGGGACGTGTTGCTCTTAAACTGTGGGACTAGCTGTGAAATGGTGACGCTGCTTCAGACCTCCGGCTCCTGATTGGTGAAGGGCTCCTCTGGAGCTCAGCACCGCCTAGAGCAGTGACCCCGCCCGAAACTGCACTGCTTATTGGCGGAGAGTTGTTTTGAATGGGTCGCCATTTGCTGAGCTGCTGGGCCCCTCTTCACTGGTTGGTCTATCAGGAAAAGTGCACGTTCTGTGGACACATAAATGAGGGTTCTATTTTGTATAGGCTTCGCCCTTTAACGCTATCGCTAGTGGGTACATCCCTCGCGTTCATGCGCAGCACTGAAGCATTTTTAGTCCACGCCCACCCACTGCGTGGGCCCCACCTCCGGATTCACCTTGTGTATAGATTGGGGTGAGACCGGGCGATCGGCTCCTTATTCTCTTCAGCCAAACATGATGCAGCACGAGAAGAAAGAAAACAAGTCATCCAGCGGCGTCCGTGAATGCCCCGTTTGCCGGACGGGATACATCATGAGCTTCGATCTGCATGCCCGCTGTGAGTCATGCCTCGGTCCGGAGCACGCCGGCTTGGCATTGACTCCGCAAGCGCCTTGCCCATACTGCAAGCTCCTTCCTGCGGTGGAGAGGCAGCGGAGAGCAGACGCTTTCGCTGCCGCCGCTGAGGATGTTTTCCCAGTCCTCGATTTATATCTGTTAGACGACGCCCTGGACTTTTTTGATTCGGGATCGGGGTCGGACGACTCCGCTCCCCATCCTGGTTCGCCACGCCAGTCCGTTCTTGCTCTCCCCCTTCAGTCGGAGGGGCCAGAGTCTGATGAGGACTTCGCGTCTGCACAACGTGGTGTTCCTGTCTCCAAAAAGACATCACTGCCGGCCGTTGGGGCTCTTCTGCAGGAGTCTGACCTCGCTTCTATTCCATTAAGACCTACCAGTCGGGGGCCGTGGCTGAGCCTGGGAAGTTGAAGGCGCCGGTCTCAACCTACGCTCCCATCACGAAGGTGGAAGGTTTTACAGATCACGGTTTTTCCTCCCGTGCCTCCTCTGGAACCGAGCCTGTCTTCCGTCTTCGGTGTTAAGACCGGCATGTTCGGCGGACGACGACCGGTTCCTCCCCCCTCTGCAGACCAGATGACAGAGAGATAGGCCGATCGAGCCCATCAGTGTGCTTTTCAAGCCCCTGCTGCTGCCAATAACATTGCACTGTTGGCGTATTCCATGAACAAGATGGCAGCTGAGCCAGAGCTTCTGTCCGAACGGGCAGAGGAGCTTGGCAAAGCCACCAGCGCCGCTCTCAATCTCCATAGCGGTGTCCAGCGCCCGAATCGCGGCGTGGCAGCAGCTTATTCATTGTAACATCTGGCTGCACTTGTCCTCCTCCACTCCAGGGGCTATGAAGAAGGAGCTCCTGGAGGGTCCCATCAGTCTGGACGGACTGTTCGGTTCCACTAAAGAGCAGTATTCCTGTTGAAACTCAGTCTGCATCTGAACTTGTCGGCTCGGCTGCAGCTGCACATCACACACTCCCCACACTGTGTGAGCCGGCGGCCTGTAACCTCTCGGTTAGCGGCCAGCACGGACTCACGTTGCCAAAGCAGCACATCTCTTCCGTGTCACACTCAGATGTTTCCCCCATACATGTCGTATCTGCACATGTATGTGATTATGAGCCCACGGGAGCTGTTACTACGCCTCGTGTGGACGTCGAGCGCACGCATTTGCCTGTACTCAGTGTCTCCTCTCCTCATTCTTCGATGTTTGAGAGTCATGAGGCGACGGTCGCTGTCTCTGCGTCTCGTGTGGACTGTACACACACATCTTTGTCTGTGTGCAGCGTCTCCTCTCCTCATCAACTGGTGAGTGAGGGTTATGAGCCCACGAGAGCTGTCACTTCACCTCGTGTGGACTGTGCACACCCACCTTCGTCTGTGCGCAGCATATCCTCTCCTCATCCTTCGGTGTGTGAAAATCTGGCTGCTCCTCAATGTCACGTTTACGAGCCTTCCTCTCCTAAACGGCGACGCCTAGACACTGATGTGTCTGCTCATTACGCACCGGGGTCTCCTCGGCAGCGTTCGGCTACGGGTCCGTGCGTAAAGGGCTCTCCAGACACCTCTCGGGCCGTGACCCCCATGGGTTGCTCCCGGGAATATTCCGGCGAGAGCAGCGGCGGCGAGGGCTCTGGCTCGGCTCGTCTCCATGACGACCGCAGCACATCAGCTAAATGTATGCCCGTTTTCAGAGCATCACTCAGAGTGGCGGTGCGTATGTTTGATGGACAGTTGGATGGACAGGCTGATCAGCAGAGATTACACACTGCAGTTCGCCTCTCCCCCCGCGGTTCAACGGGATTCTGGAAACAGTCCTGTCATCACAAGAATCCCGGCTCGCTCTCCAGTCAGAACTGCAGGAACTCCTGGTAAAAAATGTGATTTCCAGAGATCCCCAGGGGGAGGAGAATCAGAGTTTTTACTCCCGTTATTTCCTGGTTCCGAAAAAGACGGACGGCATGAGACCCATCCTCGATCTGTCTCTGTTCAACAAATTGATAATAGAAAGACGGTTTCACATGTTGACGATTGGGCAGGTACTGGAATGTGTTCGCCAGGGAGACTGGTTCACTTCCATAGACCTGAAGAACGCATATTGTCACGTCTCCATCGTCCTGAAACACAGGAAATTTCTGCGTTTCTCGTTCCAGGGGATACAGTACCAGTACAACCGTCTGCCATTCGGTTATTCCCTGGCTCCACGCACCTTCTCCAAGTGTGTGGAGACAATCCTCCGCTGGGAGTGGACGCGTTCGCGCATCGGCCGTGGCCCAGGGTGCTCCTTTACGCATTCCCACCCGTTCCGTTGATCCCTCGGGTCCTGGACCGAGCGCAGGAGGAGCGACTGTCATTGATTTTGATAGCTCCGGAGCGCACAGGTGCACCGTGGTTTCCATGCCTGCAGCAACTGTTGTCAGGCCGCCAGTGGAAACTCCCGTGGCGCGGGGACGGTCTTTCTCAGGCAGAGGGAGCGATCAGGAGTTACCCGGTGATAGGTCAGCGTCTGTGGGCCTGGCCGCTGAACGGGAATGTTTAGAGAGGCTGGGTCTCTCTCAGGATGTGGTGCGCACTATCCAGAGCGCAAAAGCTGCTTCTACCAGGGCATCTTACACAGCCAAATGGTCAGCTTTTCAGCGTTGGTGTGTAGAAAGGAGCATGGACTCCACTGCGTGTCCTCTGCCTCACGTACTTTCATTCCTGCAGCTGTTGGTTGACAGGAACTTGGCTTTCAGCACAGTGAGGGGCGTACGGAGAAACAGACCCGTGTCACGCTCTTTAACCCCTCAGTGGGATTTAGCGCTGGTTTTACGCGCACTGATTAGGGCTCCTTTTGAGCCTTTGGAGCAGGTGTCACTTAAGTTTTTGTCAGGCAAAACTGCGCTGTTGTTGGCTTTGACATCTGTAAAGAGAGTCAGTGATTTATCTGCTCTCTCTGTGGCTCCCTCGTGTCTCAGGATCCAGGGGGACGGCAGCTCAGCTGTTTTACGGCCTAACCCAGCTTTTATTCCTAAGAGCATCACGAGCTCTTTCAGATCCAGGGTAATAACCTTGGATGTTTTTTTTTCTCCCCCTCATAGCTCGGAGGTTGAAGCTACGTCTCATCTGCTCTGCCCGTAACAAGACAGCGCACGCACTGTCTTGTTACGTGACGCGCACTGCTGCCTTGCGACGCACCCAACATCTATTTGTGCATTACAGGGAACAGTCTCTGGGACTCCCCCTCTCTGCACAGCGCTTGTCACACTGACTGTGTGAGGCTGTCGCAGGCATATCTCTCCTCTGGAGTGGATCCCCCGGAGGGCATCAGAGCGCACTCCACCAGAGGAATCTCTTCCTCCACGGCTTTGCATGGAGGAATGACAGTGGAAGACATCTGCTCTGCAGCATCTTGGTCTTTCATCTGTTTCTACCTACGAGATGTCTCCAGTTTCTCTATGACTCACTCTGTACTGAGTGTTTTGGCAGAGTGATTGACGTCGGATGTTTTTGTAGTCTTTTCAGGAGGACCGTGAAAAGACTGCCTTCATCACCGGCCAGGGCCTCTACCAGTTCAGATCCATGCTCACATGTGCACCAGCGACGTTCAAATGGCTTATGGAACTAGTGTTAAAGGAGCTGCCATGGCACATCTGTATGGTGTATCTTGATGACATATTGATTTACAGCAAGTCATTTGAAGGTCATCTTTCTGCTCTGGGGGAGGTCTTCACCAGAAGCGGAGCAGCTGGGTTACGGCTGAACGCCAGGAAGTGCCACCTGGCCCGGGATCATGTGGTCTCCCTTGGGCACGTCATTTCAGCTGAGGCACTTCGCCCTGACCCCAAGAACACAGAAAAGGTGAAGTCATGGCCTGTGCCGAGGTCCGCCACGGAGGTGCGTGCCTTCCTGGGGCTCTGTTCCTACTACAGGAGATTTGTGAGGAGCTTTGCCCAGCATGCCGCCCCCCTCAGTCACCTTACGGGGAAGAATGTCCCATTTCGGTGGACTGCAGATTGCCAGGAGGCGTTTGAGTTCCTGCGGGATGCTCTTTGTGCTGAACCTGTCATGAGTCACCCAGACTTCGCTTGCCGTTTTATTCTATACACCGATGCTTCCCAGGTCACGGTGGGAGCAGTGTTGGCACAAGATGATGACGGTCTGGAGAAAGTGGTGGCTTATACTAGTCACTCCCTCACGGCAGCCGAACGACGATGGTCTACATATGACAGGGAGCTGTGGGCAATAGTGTGGGCTGTTTGTCATTTCAGACATTTTTTGGGTCTTCACCCGTTAACCATTTTACAGGTCACCAGCCGTTGTTGGGCCTTCGGCGGCTTCCCAATGATAACGACAGAACGTGCCGTCGCAGCCGATGGGCCCTGGAACTAGACCCTTACGACTGGGTAATCGTGCACAAAAGTGGAAGTCAACACGCTAATGCTGACGCTCTGTCACACAGACCCGACCCAAGTGCAGAGCTGACGGACGAGAATTCCCCTGATGCTATCCAAACTCTAATGCACAAAAGTACCCAAACAGTTATGGACAATGACCCCAGCACTGTGTGTGCCATAGAGACTCCTGCTTCTACCACAGCCCCACAGCAGCCCCCAGTTCCAGCCCCAGCCCCCATTTGCCTTCTGATCCTCGGGCTTGTGTGGACTGGGCCTTAATCTACACTCTGTCACACAATGGCTCCAATAGTAGGGAGCTTCAACAGAGTGACGCTGACATTGGACAGGTATTGGCCTGGCTGGAGGAAGGTCAGAAACCTCCTAGGTGGAGACTGAAGGATGCTAGTTAGGGTTTGAAGAGACTGTGGCACGATTTTCCTAGACTGACTTTCGTTGATAGACTGTTGTGCAGGGTTGTGTGGCCGTCTGAGGTGGGGCAAACGACACAAATTGTGGTTCCTGCTGTCTTGGTCCCCGAGGTCCTCGGACACCTGCATGGCACGCCTTTGACGGCTCACCTGGCATCTGAATGGGTTTTGACATGTGCCCGAGGCATTTTTACTGGCCCACTATGTACGGTGATGTTAAAGCTTGGTGTGATCAGTGCTACGCCTGTCAAAGAAGGAAGTCCCCGGTTCCTGGACATCCCCAGCCGACTCCGCACTGCCCGGCATAATGGCGGCTCAGGAGGAACGCATCCAGCGCCACGAGGAGGAAGTAGCGGCGGCGCGCCAAGGCATAGTCACCCTTTCCCTCCGGCAGCAGGAGTTTTCGGACACCATGTCGGCCCGGGTCGACCATCTGACCCAGCTGGTCGGCGAGATGTCGGCGCTGCTGCAATCCAGCCATGCCACCACCCGCAGCACGGCGGGCACGCGCAACGTACCAAAGCTGTCACCACCCGTTCCTGCCCCGCCGTCCTCCTCCGCCTACAAGCTGTCTGCGCCATCCAAGTTCTCCGGTGACACCGACGACTGCCGAGCGTTCCTGGTACAGTGCGAGTTACATTTTGAAATGACTCCGCATGCTTTTCCCTCACCCCGCTCCAAGATGGCCTTCATTACTTCCCATCTCACGGGGCGCGCAGCCGCCTGGGCAACCGCGGAGTGGGCAAGAGGGTCCCACATTTGCCAGAGTGTGGACCTGTTGTTTGATCACACGGCAACGGGAGCAGAGACACTGGAGACACTAAACTCCATTACTTCCGCACGGTGGCCGCGGACAGCGGATGGCCCAACCGACCTCTACGAGACACTTTCCTCGCCGGTTTAATCCCAGAGATCCGGAAGGAATTCGTTTCCATGGAAACACCCGAAGACCTCGACTCCCTTATCGCCTTGGCCATCAAGACGGAGAAGCGCCTTCAGGTCCTCCGGCGGGAGAAGCAGCGCAAGTTTGAGCGCCGACCTACCAGGAAACCACGGCCCAAGGCGTCCTCCCCATCTACGGCGGCGTCCCCGGATTTTCCCACATCCGAGGGGGAACCCATGCAGGTGGGTCGCACCCGCCTTTCCCCTGAGGAAAGACAGCGCCGGATGAGAGAGGGACGATGCCTGTATTGAGCTGGACAGGACCACCTCATCAAGGACTGTCCTTTAAAAGGACCGGCACGCCAGGCTACCCGAGGAGGGCGCTGGTGAGCCGATTCTCCACTTGATGCCAGTCTCCTCGTCGCCTAACCCAGGTAACCCTCTCGTCACACACACAGACGCTTCACATCCAAGCCCTTATAGACTCTGGGGCAGACATTTGCCTGCTAGACTGGGGGTTAGCTAAAAGACTAGGGGTGCGACCGGTTCCTCTCAAGGAGCCTCTAGAGGCTAAGACCCTGGATGGGAATGCTCTGTTCACCCTCACCCATCAAACTAACCCCCTAACTCGCTCTCTAGCAGGTCATGTGGAGACTATCACCCTGTGCCTCTTTAAGTCTCCACAGCCTTCGCTGGTTCTTGGTCTGCCGTGGCTCCAAAAACACAACCCCCAGGTAGACTGGCGTTCCGGAGGGGTCCGCTCCTGGTCCCCGGAGTGCAGCACCTCCTGTCTGCGTCCTGCAGCATCCCCTGGAGTCATCGGGTCCTTCCGGACCGAGGAGAAGGACTCTGGCGGCCCTAGGGCCCTTTCAGACCTCACCGGGGTTCCCTCCTGTTACCACGACCTGGCGGAGGTTTTCAGCAAGGCTCGGGCTCTGTCTCTTCTCCCTCATCGCCCGTATGACTGCGCCATTAATCTGGTCCCGGACGCCATCATCCCCAAGGGTCGTCTATACGCCTTGTCCGGTCCTGAAAAGCAAGCCATGGAGGAGTACATCACCACCTCGCTTCAAGCCGGCCTTATTCGTCCTTCGTCGTCTCCTGCTGGAGCGGGGTTCTTTTTCATTAAAAAGAAGGATGGCTCTCTCCGTCCGTGCATCGATTACTCACCACTCAACAAGGTGACCATCAAGAACAGATATCCTTTGCTCCTGATGTCGTCCGCGTTTGAGCAGCTACAAGCCGCCCGAGTATTCATCAAGCTGGATCTGCGCAACGCCTATCATCTGGTGCACATCCGGGAGGGGGACGAGTGGAAGACCGGCTTCAACACTCCATCCGGGCACTACGAGCACCTGGTTATGCCATTAGGACTTACCAACGCACCAGCAGTTTTCCAGGCGCTGGTGAATGATGTGCTTCGGGACTTTCTGGACCGTTTCGTTTTTGTGTACTTAGACGACATCCTAATCTTCTCCCCAGATCTTCAGACGCACCAGAAGCACGTTCGACAGGTACTCACTCGTCTCCTAGAAAACCAGTTGTTTTGCAAAGCCGAAAAATGTGAATTTCATGCCGGGTCGCTATCCTTCCTGGGCTTCCACATAGCTCAGAGTCGGATCCAAATGGACCCAGCTAAAGTAAGCGCAGTTGCTGAGTGGCCAGTGCCGGATAACCGTAAAAAGGTACAGCAATTCCTGGGATTTGCTAACTTTTATCGACGGTTTATCCGTAACTTTAGTGCCATTGCGGCCCCTCTGCACAGATTAACATCTCCTCACCAGGTGTTCCGGTGGTCCCCCGAAGCAGATCAAGCCTTCTCTCAACTCAAGAGGCAGTTCACCACAGCCCCGGTCCTCGTCATGCCCGACCCGACCCGACAATTCATCGTGGAGGTGGATGCCTCCAACCTGGGGGTCGGTGCCATCTTGTCACAACGGTCCAGCGCCGACAACCGGGTGCACCCCTGCGCCTTCCTTTCTCGCCGCCTGTCGCCAGCGGAGCAGAATTACGATGTGGGGGATCGTGAGCTCCTGGCCATCAAAATAGCCTTGGAAGAGTGGCGACACTGGCTTGAGGGGTCCCAGCTCCCCTTCCTGGTTTGGATCACAGACCACAAAAATTTACAGTATTTAAAGAATGCTAAGACTCTCAATGCTCGCCAGAGCAGGTGGTCGCTGGTTTTTAATCGCTTCCATTTCTCTCTATTTTACAGGCCGGGGTCCCGGAATGTGAAGCCAGACGCACTCTTCTGCATCTTCGACCCCGAGTCTGTAGCCAGAGAGCCCAAATCGATCCTTCCACGACATTGTGTGGTTGGAGCTGTGGCCTGGCAAATAGAAGCAGCGGTGAAGAAGGCCAATGGTGTGAACCCACCACCTGCGGGCTGCCCACCCAATCGACTGTTTGTTCCCGCCCAGCTACGCCCTCAGGTGGTTCACTGGGGTCACACCTCGCTTCTCACCTGCCATCCGGGAGTCAAGAGGACAGTGGCTTTCATCAATCAGCGCTTCTGGTGGCCTAACATGATCCACATGGTCCAGGAATACATCAGGGCCTGCCCGGTCTGTGCAACAAGACGGCCTCCCAGCAGCGCCAGGGCCTACTACAGCCTCTCCCCATCCCCTCCCGCCCATGGGCCGAAATATCCCTGGACTTTGTCACCGAGCTACCCCCGTCGAAAGGCAACACCACCATTTTGACGGTCGTGGGCAGATTTAGCAAAATGACTCATTTCATCCCGCTGCCCAAGTTGCCCTCGGCCAAAGAAACAGCAGAGGTGATGCTGCATCAGGTGTTCCGGCTACATGGTTTCCCTAAGGACATCCTTTCGGACCGAGGTCCGCAATTTGTATCCCGGTTCTGGCGGGAGTTCTGCGCCCTCATCGGAGCCAAAGTCAGCCTCACTTCGGGTTACCATCCGGAGACCAACGGCCAGACTGAGAGACTCAATCAGACCCTAGAGACATGTCTACGCTGCCTAATCTCCCAGAACCCATCCTCATGGAGCACCAAGCTCACATGGGTCGAATATGCCCATAACACGCTACCCACGTCGGCCACAGGTATCTCCCCCTTCCAGTGCATCTATGGTTATCCAGCCCCCACCTTTACGGACTTGGAGAAGGAGGTGGTGGTGCCCTCAGCGCATGCCCAGATCCGACGATGCCATAAGGTTTGGGCAGCCATACATAGAATCCTGCTGAGGTCTCAAAAAAAGATGAAAAGAGCAGCGGACCGCAACAGGAGACCGGCCCCGCAGTATAGGGGAAGGGTAGAAGGTATGGCTATCCACTCACGACCTACCTCTCAAGGTGGCCTCCCGCAAGCTGGCTCCGCGCTTCGTCGGCCCCTTCCCGGTCTCCAAGGTCCTCAGTCCGGCGGCGGTCCAGCTCAGATTACCCCAATCGCTCAGAGTACACCCCACCTTCCACGTAAGCAAGATTAAGCCAGCCCTAGAGAGCTCCCTGGTTCCACCCACCCCTCCTCCACGGATTATTGATGGAGACCCAGTTTACACAGTCCGCAAGCTCCTGGCGGTTCGGAACAGAGGAAGGGGTAAACAGTACCTGGCCGACTGGGAGGAGTATGGACCCGAGGAGAGATCATGGATCCCGGCCAGCTACATATTGGACAAGACCCTTATAGACGACTTCCACAGAAGACACCCCCAGCTTCCTGGACCGACAGGATGCCGATCCTTGGGGGGGGGTACTGTCATGATGCGTCTGTCTGTTTTAGTTAAGTTAACCATTTTTGTTTTGTGCATACATGTTGTCTTGTCATTTCCTGTTTTATTTTGAAATAACTGAATGTTCCCTCTCGTTTCAGATTCACACTTCCCCTTCCTCCTGTTTCCCGCGTTTTGTGATTGTCTGACCCCGCCCTAATTGTCTCCACCTGTTTCCCATCACCTCATGTATAAATAGTCCTGTCTCCCCTTGTCTCGTTGCGTGATCATCATGTTCCCTGCGTCCATGTGTTCCTCGCTCCCTCGTTTGCCTTCCACGTTTTCCAGCTTCCTCGTGCCTCCAGCGGTAAATTTTTGTTGTAATTTTGATAGCCTTTTGATTTTGTTGTCACTAGAAGAATCCTCTTAGGAGTTGATCCTAGTTGACTTTAGTTTTTGTTGTAGCCCCGTGTCCCCTAGCCCACAAGAAGAATCCTCCGTGGAGTTGATCCTTGTGTTTTTTTTTTGTTGTGTGCATTTTGTAGTTCCTAAGTTTTTTGTGATTCCCTCCTCTTGTGCAGAGTTGTAGGTGACCCAGTTATTTTCTGTATTTGGCCCCGTATGCTAATTACCCTCCATTTCCCTTGTAGTGTCCCTTGATAGTTTCCCTCCTTTTTTCCCCGTTAGTGCGCGTAGTGCTTTAACTTTTACAGCCTCATCCAGCTAGCTTTCCCCCTTTTCTTTCCCAGGTAACGATAAACTGTTTTCCCTCTCGGCCTTGAGAGTGGGTTTTTGTTTTCCCCCGTTATTAGTCGAGAGTAGAGAGTGTAGGGATTCCCCGGACGCGCGCCTCCACCTGCCCGGTGGCGCGTGGCCGTGCTCCACCTCCCTGCTGGAATACCGTGCCTGATTATTCTGTCAGTTTCAAATAAAGACTCTTGTGTGAACTGTAACCCTGTCTGAGAGTCGTGCGTCTGGGTTCCTGGATATGGATCCCTGTCAGGGGAAGCGAGGCCAGACAGGCCAGGCGGCCCGACGCGAAGTCGCCCATCATGTCGTCCGGAGGAGGCGGGGGCTGAACCGGTGGAACCATTAAGTCCTTGTAAGCTGCTGCTCTCTCGATAATACCTGGAAGTTCCTGCAGAAGAGCCCCAACGGCTGGCAGTGATGTGTTTTTGGAGACAGGAACACCAAGTTGTGCAGACGCGAAGTCCTCATCAGACTCTGGCCCCTCCAGCTGACGGGGGAGAGCAAGAACGGACTGGTGTGGCGAACCAGGAGGGGGAGCGGAGTCGTCCGACCCCGATCCCGAATCAACGGATATAAATCGAGGACTGGGAAAACATCCTCAGCGGCGGCAGCGAAAGCGTCTGCTCTCCGCTGCCTCTCCGCCACAGGAAGGAGCTTGCAGTATGGGCAAGCCGCTTGCGGAGTCAATGCCAAGCCGGCGTGCTCCGGGCCGAGGCATGACTCACAGTGGGCATGCAGGTCGAAGCTCATGATGTATCCCGTCCGGCAAACGGGGCATTCACGGATGCCGCTAGATGACTTGTTTTCTTTCTTCTCGTGCTGCATCATGTTTGGCTGAAGAGAATAAGGAGCCGATTGCCCGGTCTCACCCCAAATTATACACAAGGTGAGTCCGGAGGTGGGGCCCATGCAGTGGGTGGGCGTGGACTAAAAATGCTTCAGTGCTGCGCATGCGCGCGAGGGATGTACCCACTAGCGGTAGCCTTAAAGGGCGAAGCCTATACGAAATAGAAGTCTACCCCCCCTTCCGAGGAGCAACGAACTCGCTCTGAGTTCAGTGAACGAATCGCTGCAGCTGCTAGAATCACTCGTTCGTTCAGTGAGTCCCCCTCCCCTCGCTGTCTGGGTCATTCGTTTCAGAGTCACGAGTCATGAACGAACGAACGAGGCAGTTCAACTCCCGGCCACCACACTGAGACTGAGCTCAAGTGAACTGAGAAAGGAACGAATCAGTTCAGGAAGTGATTCAGTTCAATTGGTTCACTCAAAAGAATCGTTCTTGAAGGACACAACACGACTTCCTGCACAGGCAATTCTAGATGAATTACGGTTACGACTTAATTCTGCGGAGTGAAAATTACTAATCACACATTGTATAGTGAGTCATTAACGCCATAGTCCACATTTTTTATTAATACACAACGGAAATGATATATATACACAACCCTACAGATACACTGTATGTTGTGGCTGCATTTTTCACCGCTGCAGGTTAGCCGGCCTCGCTGCAGCTTTCTTGTTCAAAATGTAGGTGAAGTGAGCTCAAAATCTTTCAGAATAGTAATCTCCTCCTCGTTGTAAGAAATTATTGCGTTCGTGATTAACAAACTCTGTCATCAGTTAAGACGCAGAAAAACAACGGGACGATTTTGCATCCTGAATCATAGATAATGGTACTTTTACGCACTGGTTTTTAGACAAAGGACGGGTGAGCTGTGAAACTTTGTCCGATTGCAATGATTTAACCAGTGAACGTGTATCACTGAAACCGAATATTTTTTCCCGTGTTATTGTGTTTGTTTTTTACGTATCAACAGTGTTAGTGGATGAAAGAAATGAAAAAGGAGCTCTTTATGAGGAGTGTGTGGCTCTTAAAAGAACCTTTGGGGGTCTGATGTTCAGTAGTCAGCTTGTCTCCAGATTTACTTGGACTTTGCGGGCTTCTCGGTTTTCTTGGGCAGCAGAACAGCCTGGATGTTGGGCAGCACGCCGCCCTGAGCGATGGTCACTCCACCCAGCAGCTTGTTGAGCTCCTCATCGTTGCGGACAGCCAGCTGCAGGTGACGGGGGATGATACGAGTCTTCTTGTTGTCGCGGGCAGCGTTTCCAGCCAATTCCAGGATCTCAGCGGTCAGATACTCCAGCACAGCCGCCAGATAGACGGGGGCGCCGGCACCAACACGCTGCGCATAGTTTCCTTTACGCAGGAGCCTGTGGACACGACCGACTGGGAACTGAAGTCCAGCGCGAGAAGAGCGAGTCTTTGCCTTAGCCCTGGCTTTTCCTCCGGTTTTTCCTCTGCCGCTCATCTTCAGATATATTTTCTATTGTCGAAACTAAAAGAAGTGTTTCTCCAGCAACTGTAACCCTCCTTTATGTGTCCGCAGAGCGCGCACTTTTCCCGATAGACCAACCAGTGAAGAGGGGCCCAACAGCTCAGCAGATGGCGACCCATTCATAACGTCTCTCCGCCAATAAGCAGCGCAGTTTCGGGCGGGGGGGGTCGCTGCTCTAGGCGGTGCTGAACTCTAGAGGAGCCCTTCACCAATCAGGAGCCGGAGGTCTGAAGCAGCGTCACCATTTCACAGCCGGTCCCACAGTTTAAGCGCAACACGTCCCTGCTTTGTAGACTGCTTTATTTTCCAACCAGAGAAAGAAAAGTAATCATCGCTCAGGATTGCCATTTCCATCATTTCCATCATGTAATAATAATAATAATAATAAATGTGGCAGCATGTCATTGATAGTTGTTGTCAGTGTGACTGGTGGTGAACACTTGCAGTCAGGACTGAACACATGTGAGTTCAGTTCAGCAGCAGCACAGGTTCAGCACCCTGGAGAGAGACAGCAGCTCTGTCTGTGTCACTGTCACTGATCTGTGTTCATTTTTATCACATCCTCACCATGACTCTCCTTTATCCTCCACTGGAATCATGAAGCTCACTACTGGACTTTTTACTGCTGCTTGACTGTGAGCAACAAGTCTTCAAGCAGACATGCTGTCCCTGAGTAATGATGTTGTTCAGTAGGTGGCGCTAAAGCACCAAAGAGTTCATTCTCTCCATGAATTACCCACCCACCCTTTCCCCGTCCTGCTTTCCATCACGTCCTCAGACAGGATTTAAAGCGCTGTGAACGCAGCAGCCATTATACTTCAGTAATAACGCATTGATCAGTGACGATGAGTGGAAGAGGTAAAGGAGGAAAAGGACTGGGTAAAGGAGGCGCAAAGCGTCACCGTAAAGTTCTCCGTGATAACATCCAGGGAATCACCAAACCCGCTATCCGCCGTCTGGCTCGCCGTGGTGGAGTGAAGCGGATTTCTGGTCTGATCTACGAGGAGACTCGTGGTGTGTTGAAGGTTTTTCTGGAGAACGTGATCCGTGATGCTGTCACCTACACCGAGCACGCCAAGAGGAAGACCGTAACCGCCATGGATGTGGTGTATGCTCTGAAGAGACAGGGACGCACTCTGTACGGCTTCGGTGGATAAACACACACATCTGTTAAAATACAACAAAGGTCCTTTTAAGGACCACCCACTTTTTATGTAAAGAGTTAAGTTCTTTTTCATGATGTTTAAGTAAATGTATAATCACTACAGCAGAATTTGAAGTTAAGTGATAAACCAGACATACATAGGCCATAACGAAAACACAAACCAACAAAAATGACTTTGCTTAAAAACAGCAAAGCACATCTGAACTCCTCTATGATAATCATAACGGAATTACACATTTATACTACACTGTAGATAATTCAAGAAGTGAATCCATATTTTAAATAGTGCATTTAGTATCAGTTGTTGCCAAAAACTTTATTTGTATTTTAAAGTGAAAGTAGTTATATTTTGTACTGCTTTATGAGGCTGTAACACATGAATTTCCATAAATGAATAATAAATAAAAAAAAATATGCTAGTCCTATCACACTTTAAATTCTGATTATGTCTCTGTGGCTTCAAGGAAGGTCAACTTGAAACATTCAAGATGAAAATAAACACAAAAATAAGTCAGCTACTTTGAGAAGACTAAATCCGACAATATTGAATTTGACGATATTGATTTAACAGGAGTGAAGGGGGCACTGAAATGCAGCCAGTTAATGACACAAACTTTACCTTTTCTCAAATAACAGACATTTAATAAGAAGGGCTACACTATTACTATTCAAATTTGAGTCCAGAGTTCCCCTTTAATATCACCCATCCCAGTCAACCAGATTATGAACACTGCAGGAAACAATGAGAGAGCTGTCCATGCTACCAATAATAATCTATTTGTTCATTCATGTTATATTATTAGAAACAAAGCTCTTCTGTTGCATCATTTTTTGTAGCAAAGATAAATGATGTCATCTAGACTATCATACATCTCCTAAAATCCACTGAATGTGTGTCATTTTCAAATTTGGATGTAATTCATTGTATAATTTTTGAACTGCTGGAAGCAAAACACGAAACAAATGTCAAATAATTGATGATAATCTGATGTGATGTTACTGAGCACATTAACTGTTGTTCATCAGCACTGTTCTGTATATCAATACAAACAGTGTCCCAGCTGTCCCAGAGAGGAGACATTTATTTATCAGTGTGTTTGACCACTAAAAACAGAGAGGAACTACTAATAATTGAAAGTGGAGCTGAGCAGAGGACATGTTCAGAGTAGCAGGGAGCAGCTCTGATAGGAAGTCTGACCAAAGTGGACCATAAGATTCAGCCATCATCAGTGTGTTTGCTGCTCCCACAATAACTTCACTTTATTCCAAATACATCAACAACACATGGTTGTTTGGACACTGAGTCACTGGACAAACATGTGGGCCAGTTGGAAAACAGCGTTTGATGAAGCTCTGGGGTATTTTTAATCATTTCAGGAGAGAAATGAGTGGGAAAAGTGGTTGAACAGTGCTGGTCACGGAGGAGATGATCTTTGGAGGCTCCACACACAAAATGCAGAGCTCATCAGAGCTGAACATGACTTGAATATGAAGAGACACAAGTCCACTAAGGGCTCCCTTCACTGTGAGCCTTCAGCTCTTCTCCACATTTACTTTCGAGGCTTTTATCAGTGCACAGAAAACACAAGTGACATGACTTTCACATGCTCAGAGGAGCCACGGGCTGGGTTGAGTTTCCACGGTTCTCATGGTGTGTTTAAGGACAGTCCCCTGCTCCGGCCATTGAACAATTCTTTCAGTCTCTTCTGCTAAACTTTGTAGGTTCAGACTCTCAGTGGAAAATGGCAGAAGAAGCTCCAGCAGCCGCGCCGACCAAAGCAGCCAAGAAGAAGGTGTCTCAACCATCTCAAAATTGTCCGTAGGTGTGAATGTGAGTGGTTGTCTCTCTCTATGTGTCCTGTGATGAACTGGAGACTTGTCCAGGGTGTACCCTGCCTTTCACCCTAAGACAGCTGGGATAGACTCCAGCCCCCCCAAAAACCCTATGAGGGTAAGAGGTAGATGGATGGATGACATATGCAATGCTTCCACAGCAGCAGAACATTATTGGGAAATTGTCATGTAGTTGTGTGTTCTTACATTTCCCCAAACACAAAACTGGAAAACAGGGTTGCTAACTGGGAAACGAACAAAGAGAACTACACATTGACCTTAAAAGCCTTTGGTAGGGCCCCTTTGTGTTATACAAGCAGGCTGCGGGAACAGTCAAAATGACAGGGTAACAGAAAAACTAGCCCCAAACAAAAGGATTGAAGTTGGGACTTGTTGGAGGAGTGTAGATTTGTAATGGTGGCCAATAACAGAAAGACACACAATTAACTCTTTAAGTGCCATTGATGTATTTCAACATCATTTCAAATCCGACACTTGAGTGTCATCAAGGTATTAATACATCAAATAGTTTTTCAGCAGCAGGTCACCGATCGCAGTTTCCCGCAGCCTGTGAGTAATTTTGGGGCTTCTGGGAGATGTAGTCGGAGCATAAGGAAACACTGTACGCCACAGAAACCAAAGCAGGAAGTGGAGATGATCAGGATTTGAGAGTAAAAAGAATGGATTCTGGACAAAAAAAAAAAAAAAAAGATTTTAATTTGGTGAAATTAAAATTCCTCTACAGATAAAACAAGACATTTTTTTTCATGATGTACTAGTGTCTCTTCTTATTTGAGCTATTCAGTGTTTTCAGAGACAGTACAAAATATTCTGTGAGTCCTGAAATATGACTCAAAATGGCCAAAAATGCTGAAACAAGGTAGATGGTTTGATAAAACAGCTGGCACTCAATGAAATCAACACAAAGCCTGAGAGCCAACTGAAGGTGTTGACCCTCTACTGCACAGCAAAAAACTGAACTAATAGACCCAAGCTTCTCAAATAGTCAGCCTGGTTGATTGCTACCAGCTGAGGCAGGCTAACACAGGTGCAATCAATTGTACCTGATGAAGGTGAATGAAACCGTTTATGTGGACCTTGAGATCCCCCTGAGCATAATATTGTACTGTATAAACATATTTAAACTAAAAATGTTATAATTTGGTCACAAATTCACATGTGGACTATGACAAAATAACCTGTCAATCACAGGTGGAACCACTGAAGCTTATAACGAGCACAATCCTGTACTGACACACCTAAACAGAGCTGAGCACTCGTTCACTTCATCAGCCTCACCTGTGCTTGTCCTGCTCAAATCTGTCTGCTATGAAAATAGCATCATATTTTTTCAAACCAATGCACAAATCTGCATTTACTGACCTTTAAAGTATTTCAAAATGCAATGCACAGAAGACATGCTGCCATGTCACAGCAGGATAAGCACAAATAAAAATATAAGGGAAGACACAACTAATGATAGTTACGAATAAATATCACAATTTGAATACATTTCAGAGGGGCAAGTTTGAACATTTGGACAATTCTTGTTTTACTTTGTTTACATAATGCAATCTAAGGTTTGTGCAGAGCTTCTTATTACTCCACAAATGAGAAAGGACTGTTAATAGTCACAAAAAAAATCTATTTCACCATGTTTTGGGGGAAAAATGTTCTACAAATCAAGCTACAGATGATATATGAGGAAATCTCTGTGGAAACACTTTCACAATGTACTTATATATTGGGTATTATAGATAATGCTGCACTCCAGTCAAGTCAGAGGTTGTTATTTTCCTGATTAAAATTTCTAGCTTCTGACCTTAAAGTATTCCAGATGTATAATGTCAAACCAGTGGATGTAATGTGGAAGTGCCTTAACTGCTATTCTTTTAACAGCCAGCAGGGGGCGACTCCTTTGGTCGCAAAAAAGAAGTTTGCGTTGATGAGAAAATGAGCCCACTTCGCATTTGATTTATTACCTCAGTAAACATTGTAAACATGGTCTCAATTGATAGTTACAAGTCTTCTGCAATGTAGCAAGCTATTCCATCCATCCATTCATTATCTACCGCTTATCCTCATAGGGTCTTTGGGGGGGCTGGAGCCTATCCCAGCTGACTTAGGGCGGAAGGCAGGGTACACCCTGGACAAGTCTCCAGTTCATCACAAGACACATAGAGACAGACAACCACTCACACTCACACCTACGGTCAATTTAAATTAGCCAATTAACCTAATCCCCATGCATGTTTTTGGATGGTGGGAGGAAGCCGGAGTACCAGAGAGAACCCACACAGACACGGGGAGAACATGCAAACTCTACACAGAAAGGCCCCGGCCCGGGATTCGAACCCGGTACCTTTTTAGCAAGCTATTGATCTCGTAAAATTTTGTCACACTTAGAATGAATAAACCATAAAGCTTTAAGGATGCTAGGGCAGGGCTACCTTGTGATTGACAAGTTGTTACCACGGCGTTGGTGTTGCCCATGTTTCATCTTAAAAATGTAACCCTTTCACAGTGTTTTAAATTCTTAAAACCTTTTTGGTCATCTAAAAATGTGTGATTCAAAAAAGACGAAGATGACGAAATTGCCAAACTCAAAGCTTTAAAATGGACATCACACGGCTTTAAAACAGTGTGTGTTGTAAAATTTAATACATTTTGACTAAAAGGTACAAACTGTTAACTAACAAGTATAATATTAGACTTTCCTCATTGATTATTTACATTAAAACAGTATTTTTTATATGACACATTTTTGGAAAATATGTTTAAATATGCATGAGTCATTATCTAAGGATTAATTTAGGAGACACAAATTGTAGTAAAATAAATGTGTATTTTTTTTAGATTAATTGCCACTGAGCATGCTGGCTCACTGTCATGCTCTCTCCCCATCGTTACAGTTATTAGTAACACCTGTGTCTTTTCTGCTTAAAATCTGCTGTGATGCTGCATCAGATCCAGATTTTCAGTCACTCTGCTGTCAGTGAATCAGCCTCTCGACCCAAATCAGAATCTGCTCAGCCAAGTGTTCTGCATTCATGGTGTTTTTTCACCACCAGTGCTGCAAATTTCCCTGTTGTTTGAAACCTGGATACTCCTACAGGTGTTTTCACACACACACACACACACACACACACATATTTTATTTTATTGTGTGTAAGGAGCCTCCATCATGCCTGTAGCTGTCGCTGAAAAGTGTGCCTTTTCACAACAAATTTCTTTGTTGCATTTATATTTTTGTGTAAACATATTTCTCATTTCTCATATATTGTCTGAAAATGTAAATTGCAGTTTTGAGTGTGGTAATAATGACCCCTACCGGTAACATAGGTGAGCTGCTTTGAATAGAATGATGTAGTCATGTGATTAACGCAATGAATAGTGGGAAAATGTGCGTTCTGTCTTTCGGAGCTACGGTGCTCATGGAGCAAGATGTGTGCAACATCTCAATGGTAAAGCCTTAGCAGCTCCTGATTTTCGGGTCAGAAAGCGCACACGGCAGGAAAATGTGTTACTGTTTGTGCATTTTTTATTCATTTCATGTGAACAATTTAAGTTTAATGAAGGCCACGTGGATACTTACGGCTGTGACAGATATGTACATTGGCTAAAATATGTAACATTTATTTCATTTCAGTTTTTCACGGTGTTTGGAGAGGTATGCGGGCGTGCGAAAGAAAGACAATAAATTCTCGTCAAACATCAGTTGATGCGTGGTTTAATTCTGACCAGAAGAAAAGCTTTGGGAGCAGCTACAATGTCTATGCTTAAGGTGTAGGGCAGCGACTCCATCGCATGTATTTGATTGTGAAGAGCCTCCGTCACGCCTATGCTTAAGGTGTAGGGCAGCAACTCCATCGCATGTATTTGATTGTGAAGAGCCTCCGTCACACCTGTGCTTAAGGTGGAGGGCAGCGACTCCATCGCATACATTTGATTGTGAAGAGCCTCCGTCACGCCGGTGCTTAAGGTGGAGGGCAGCGACTCCATCACGTACATTTGATTGTGAAGCGCCTCCGTCACACCTGTGCTTAAGGTGGAGGGCAGCGACTCCATGGCATACATTTGATTGTGAAGAGCCTCCGTCACACCTGTGCTTAAGGTGGAGGGCAGCGACTCCATCACATATATTTATGGTGAAGAGCCTCCGTCAGTCCAATGTTTAAGGTGGTGTAGTCAGTCACTCGTGGCTTCTTGGCCTGTTGAGTGACCTCTGTGGAGGTGGATGCAGATGCTGTGAACAAACAAACAAACAAAAACTGATCAATCCACTAAGATTTTTTTTAAAACATGGTAAAAGATGCTGCTTCTTATTCTATGTAATTTGATAAACTGTGTGTATACAGTTTAATCCACTTTTCATCCCATCCCACATGAAAACACGCAGTGATCTACAGAAATATTGCCTCACCTTCGGTCATTTTTGAGGCCTTTCTCTTGTCCGTTTTGATGTTTCTCTTTTTGCCCTACACAAAAACAACAAACTTAAAACACCATTCTTTTCAGTGATTTTCTCTCATAACTTATATGTCTGGAGAGCGTACATACATAGTTAAAGCTGGTCGACCAGCCAGGGTGTTGCTGCGAGTGCAGCTGTTTTTCTTCTTCTGCCTGCTTATAATATATGGCCTGTTCTTCAGCGGACAGTGACCTCCACATTTGTCCCAGGATGGCATGTTGTCCTGCCGCGCCTTTGCTGTCCACTTTGAGCGTCAGTTTTGGCCTCTGCTCTTTTATGAACAGCATGAAGGCATTCAAGGTTTCTTAACATAATGCTCATCCTGCTGATGCTCTCCACGCTTTCTCTTTCTGTGGAAGAAAAACAGAAGATTCTCAGAAAAACAGTAAAGTCAGCAGAATAATAGGGTGGAATGCATTAAACCCATTACAATGACTGATAATAATAATAATAATATTCAAGCTTAATGTGGTTTTAATATGAGTTGTGACGACTGCTGCAGATGAGAGAACGTATTGATGAGGCAGACAGTTGCTAAATATCAGTGTACACTTCTGTCTATGTGTTTGTTTACATTCATGTGTGCGTTATTTACTTCTGTCCAGTTTGCTGGCTCAGCCTGTATCCTTCAGGGAGCTGCATCACTGGGGTTTTGTCTTTCTGGAGACGCAAACATACAGAGGAGTTGGATGAACAAGACTCAGTGGAGTCACCTGTAACTCTGGCACTTGATATAACTAATAAATCATCAGAGTCATCTCCTAAATATTTCTAACAACAGTCTCATGCACACATTAGGAAAGTTTTCCATTCAAATAAAATGTTATTTTCACTTCATATTGGATTGAAATAGGTTGTTTTCTGTCATTCTGTTGTGCTCATGCATCCACCACTGATTGATACCTGGGCTGTAACTACATTATTTTCATTAGTTATTAATAGTGGCTAATTGTTTGGTCAATTTCAAAAACCCAAGATGACATCTTGAAAATATGTTATTGGTCTGACTAACAGGCCAAAAGGTCATTGTCACTTAAAATATGAGAAATCAATCAATTGTCTGAAACTGCTGATAATTGATTACTCTGTCATCCTTTCAGCTCTGACTGGTATGCATCTTTTTTTGATGCAGGTATTGAGACAAGACTCTCATGAGTGCTATCCCTAACCTAAACTGATATCTTACCTTAAATCTGATCTGTCCCTGGCTATCAGCACCTGGCTGACCGTGCAGGGCACCTGGCAGCGTGACGTGTTGCAGTCCCTGGTCCATGATGGGAGCAGCTTGTCCGACATTCACTGTCTGAGCAGACATGATTGAATATGGCTGCTCACAGCTGTATGGCGCTGCTCCCAGGAAGGCACACCCAGCATGAGCTCCACTCTAACTGCCATCAAGCTGATGGTCGACGCTGAACTCATGTCCTGAGGTGTGAGCACCTGCAGCACTGTTCAGGTGACTTGGTGGAGCTGATACCACGGGGATATGTTGAGGTTCTTCGTTGCTCAAACTGTTCATAAATTGAATAATTTGTTGTTCAACAGATTCAACACATGAATCAGAATGAGGCGAAGTGGACTCAATGTTGAATATATCGCTGATGCTCTCAAACAATAATCTGTTTTCAGCTTCATCCAGAAGACCTGTAAGAAGGTCCATGTCATCGGCAGACATGTTGCCATCCGTCTGATTACTGTGGAGTAACAGCTTGTGTTTCATTCTGAAAGTTATGGCACCTGTGACAAACAATAATGGATTTAATTAAAGGAAAATACAGGAGAATTTTTGACAGCTATAGTTCCTACTAGCTTTGCAGATAAACATTTTAATGAACTTTCTGGAGTGTTTTTTAAAGACTGAATAATCCAAAAGTATACATAAAATAATCAAAAACTGGTAAACTGGATTCACCACATAACACAGCATTTAAATACAGTTTACATGTTGATGTATCAGAAATAATAATCCAATAATATAATATATGAGACAATAGGAACTTAAAATGGAGCAGGTCTTTAAACTTAACTTGAAGTACTTTAAACTGTGAGAAATTTTGTAGAAAAGTGTTGTATTGATAGCTGACGGACCACTGGTGAAAGGTGTCTTGGAAATAATTATAATAGCTGGTTAATGAGCGTTTTACTCGCCTATAATCTCTAAGTATTTGTGTAATTGTGAACTTACTTAATACAGATAACCGATGGACTGATGGATCACTGAGCTGAAAAGTTTTGTCTTTGTTTTTCTCTGAAGAAAGTAGACGCTTTCACAGTGAAATCCAGAGGTGAAATGAGCATAATGTTTACTGACAGACTGTTAAGTGTTTAGTGTGTTCCGTTCTGTGTTCTATTCTTTTTCATTCTTTTCCATTTCGGAACTTCTGTCATCATTTGCATATTTGGTTACCTGAGCAACCGCAAAGTAACTAAGTATTCTCAAAATCAACAAGTGCATTGTTTTTTTTTTGTTTTGTTTTTTTAACTAATGTATCTTAATACATTAGTCTAGTTTCCTACATGGGATGGATTTAGGTAGTGATCTGAAAGAGTTTGCAAAGGCCTCCTAATTCCAAACAGTTAGAAATGTATATGTACAAATGTCAAATTTAAAGATGTGTTTGCAAAAGCCTAACAGAGTAATGGGAATGTCAAACACGTGTCTGTGCACACACACTCTGTCCTGAGAAGAGGTCTAATCAAGCAACATGAATAAAAACACCTGAGTGAACAGAGCAGCCATGTGTCCAGTGCTGTGAGGATTTAATCTGATATGGTACTAAAGGAGAGACTCCCGAGGTCAATATGGTGAAAAATTCAATATATCACCATGACACTTCCAATTCCATACATTATTATGGCTATGGCTCCTTTTTGTTTTTCTGAAATTCAGATATTAACTCATTGAGAATCACCTATTTTTTAAAACAGAAAGTGCCTTGTGCCAGTGTTTTTGTCCATTTTGAGTCATATTTTAAGAATATTTTGTACTATGTCTCTGAAAACACTGAATAGTTCAAATGAAAGAAGAGACTGTCTGTTTCATCATAAAAAAAAATTTTGTTTTTACCTTTTTCCATTCTTGTTTTATCAGAGGTAAAGTAGAGGACACTTTCACCAAAATCACCACTTTTCGTCCAGAATCTTTTGTTTTGCTCTCGAATCTCGATCATCTCCACTTCCTGTTTTTATCTCTGTGGTATATACTGTCTACCTACGGTCCAACTACATCTTCCAGAAGCCCAGCATTACACACAGGCTGCAGGAGACTGCAATCGGTGACCCGCTGCCGAAAAACCACTTTGACGTATTATTACATTGATGGCACTCAAGCGTTGGATTTTAAATGACATTGAAATATGTCAATGGCACTCAAAGAGTTAAAATGTAAAACAAAAGAGAACTATAAAACCATATACTTACTCACACAAACAAATGAAATAATGCCAACTTGTGGTGACTTTTAGGAAAAATCTATAGATTTACAATCGACTAGGTTGAAAGGAAGACATTATGAATGCAAAATAGTCCAAAGTCTAAAAATTGATTGGTGCATGTAAAACATGGCCTGGGGAGTCTCCTCTAAAATGTTATCTAACTATAATTTACACAGTTGAGTTAAGATTTTTCTCTCAATTTATACAACTCTGTTTAAATATTCTGAGAGTAAGAAAGGAACATTGTTTTGCATCTACTGGATAATGATTTTCAGCTTGATGTGCATCCTTCAGCAATCCAGCAAAAACACAGCTAATGGGTAATTGCTCAAAAGTGATGACTATGTTCCATCAACGTTCCTCTGATCAACAGAAAATGATCTTTGAAAAGATTCTGACTTCCAGATATGAGCTTTTCTTGAACCTCATGACATGCCAATAGGCATGCAACTTTTAAAAACAAGATTAATGTGAGCTGACTTATATCAAGGGGAGTTCAGTCCCCTTTACTGGGTCAAAATATTCCAAAGTTTTTTTTATGGAAAGTCATTTCAAACCTCAAAACTCCACTGCTCAACAGTATGTAGGCTGCCCTTACATCGCAGAGATTCAGAGGGAATGCAGAGGGATTTTGTCCTTTGGGTGGACCAACTTCTGTCTTGGTGTGTTACAAGGTTTGAGGTGCATGGGAATCTTATATTTACTACAAAGTTGCATGATTTTTTTTCCAAATACTTCAGCAATGTAGTGAATTAGTGCAGTATCATACACCCAACAGTGCATGATACCAATGCAAAAGCCTGTATGGGAAGCACCATTAACTCTTTGAGTGCTAGCCATTTTATAAAACAGAGAGTGCCTTGTGCCAGCGTTTTTGCCCATTTTGAGTCAACTTTCAAGACCCAAGAAGAGACTCTCTATTTCATCGTGAAAATTTTTTTGTTTTTTCCTTGTTCCGCTCTTGTTTTATCAGAGGTAGAATAGAGGCCACTCCCAACAAAATCACCACTTTTTTTCCAGAATCCGTCCTTTTTGCTCTCTAATCTCGATCATCTCCACTGACTGCTTTGATCTCCGTGGAGTATATTAACTCTGTGCTCCGACTACATCTCCCAGAAGCCCCAAAATTACTCACAGGCTGCGGGAGTGGCACACACACTAACAAATGAGGGAGCTATCCATGTCCTTTGTATTCACTGACTGGTGGCATTACTGCCAATGAAAATCTATATATTAATTATATTATTATTTTATTATTATAAACACGTCTTCTGTTACACGTTTTCCTCAGAGCTTCCTACATCATACTTACCAATAAGCTAATTCTACTGTATAAATTTACTACAGAGGGTGTTGTAGGCTAATCAACTATTGGTAATGTGTGTCATTAAATGAAATAATTGACAGGCAGCCTCTTCAATTTATTAACTCATTGAGCGCCATTGACATATTCCTTCATCATTTAAAATCCAACACTTGAGTTCCACTGACTTACGAAGAATCAAAATGTCCGCTCGCCTCTCATGTTCGATTTAATGTTATAAGGGCTTCAATTATTAGAACAACACAAAGTGTCAGAGTCCCTCATGTGGTCCAACAATGTACTGCAGATAAATTTGACAAATATATGAAGGACAATGTGCTGCGTCCCTCCTGTGGGCCCCCGACCCAGTGTTTGGGAGTGTTTGCTCTCAACTATCAGCTTGTAAAGTGCTGCTGTTCATCTTTACTTCCTGTTCTTGTCAGTCAATCAATCACTTTTCACACCTCTGTTCACTGCAACAAAACCATCTGCTCACGGTGGGGGGGGCCACCAGTTGATCAACATGCCTGATACCACAGTGAAAGCGCCCAAGAAGGGCTCTAAGAAAGCCGTTTCTAAGAGCGTCAGCAAGACTGGCAAGAAGAAGAGAAAGAACAGGAAGGAGAGCTACGCCATCTACGTGTACAAGGTGCTGAAGCAGGTCCACCCCGACACCGGCATCTCCTCCAAAGCTATGGGCATCATGAACTCCTTCGTGAGTGACATCTTTGAGCGCATCGCCGGTGAGGCCTCCCGTCTGGCTCACTACAACAAGCGCTCCACCATCACTTCCAGGGAGATTCAGACCGCTGTCCGCCTGCTGCTGCCCGGTGAGCTGGCAAAGCACGCTGTGTCTGAGGGTACCAAGGCTGTGACCAAGTACACCAGCTCCAAGTAAAGTTGCTGTTAAAGCACCAACACAAAGGCTCTTTTAAGAGCCACCCACTCCATCTGAAGAGACTTCCTTGTCTCGTTAAAGCGGAAGTGATTGACTAGACTCTAGAGATCTGTGTATGTGCCAATTTTTATAACAATGATAATTGATCGCAGGTCTCCAAAAGCAACTGCTTAAATTCCACCCGTGATAAGGTTGTTCTGTATTCTCTGAAATTGATAACCGAAAGGATAACTGAACTAGTTAAACATCTCTTGAATACAGTCTGCAAGACTTACTATTTCTTAAGGAACGAGTATTATGGAAGGAAGACAATAAAGAGTTGACATGTGCGAGTGAAGCTGTGCATGTGTGTGACATGGTGTCAAAGTGGAGAAGCAGCAGGTGAGATGCTGAGCTATGAAGCTTTGTGTGAGGATCCGAGCTGCGTTACTCACTCCATCACTTGTTCCTCCTACTACCTGTCCTTTGTCTATGAATCAGTGACGTTATTTATGAGTCAATGCGCTAAATAGTCGCATTGTTTTCCCGCGTCTTTAATTGATGACTGAGATAATTGGACACGATCACAGGCTGATATTAATATGTAGTTTTCCTATAACGGAGAGGAGATAATTTACTATTTCAAACTCACAGGAGTTTGTGCTCAGTTCACTTATTTTAAGAAACGTGAAATTATAATTAGTGTTTTTTTTGTGAAGATGTGCTTATGGTATGGTGTTTCTTAATAGTTTTTTTTTGTCAGGTTTTGTCTACTTTACTTCTCCTGCATTCCTTCTCTTCTTTCAAAGAGTATCCATCCAGTGCAAGCTATGGCAAATGAAATGAGTAAAAATGAGCTGTTATCAAATGGGAAAAGGACACAAGAAGGCTGAGGGATTTGACACCCATTTAAGACTTCAACTACATTTAAAATGAAATGTTAGGGTTTACATTGTAACATTGTAAACTTCTAACTTTTTACTGAGATGAGGTTTTTATGGATCAGTCTATTTCGCAGTCCTATCCTAAACAAGAATGAGTTGTACAATGTGTCACAGCATAAACTAAAACTAATTTAACCTAATACCTATAGATATCATAAAGTGTGATAAATGTATGGAGCAAGAAAAAGCAGGAAGGGGCTCTTTGAGGAAGATGGGTGGCTTTTAAAAAAGCCTTTGATGTCGCAGCACTTGTTTGTGATCAGAGCTCACTTGTTTTTGGCTGCTGTTTTCTTGACTTTGGGCTTGACAGCTTTTTTAACGGGGGCTTTCTTGACTGCAGGAGGCTTTTTAGCCACCTTCTTAGGACTCTTGGTGGTCTTCTTAGGACTCTTGATAGTCTTCTTAGGACTCTTGGTGGTCTTCTTGGGGCTCTTGGTGGTCTTCTTGGGGCTCTTGGTGGTCTTCTTGACCGCTGCAGGTTTCTTCGCCTTCTTGGGGGATTTCTTGGTGGCTGCTGGCTTCTTGGCTGCTGCTGTTTTGGGCTTCTTGGCCGCTGCAGGTTTCTTGGCTGCGGGCTTCTTGGCTTTAGGAGCGGCTTTCTTGGTCGGTTTTTCTCCAGCCTTCTTACTCATCTTGAAGGAGCCGGAGGCCCCGATCCCCTTGGTCTGGACCAGGGCTCCCTTGGCCACCAGGCTCTTGATAGCGTTCTTAACGCGGGCCTTGTTCTTCTCCACATCGTAGCCTCCGGCAGTCAGAGCCTCCGCTCCTTGGATGCGGCCACAGTTTTCAGGATGAGCTCAGCGACGCTGGGGCTGCTCTTCTTCGGTTGAGACACCTTCTTCTTGGCTGCTTTGGCAAGCGCGGCTGCTGGAGCTTCTTCTGCCATTTTCCACTGAGAGTCTGAACCTACAAAGTTTCGCAGAAGAGACTGAAAGGAGTGTTGAATGGCCGGAGCAGGGGACTGTCCTTAAACACACCATGAGAACCGTGGAGACTCAACCCAGCCCGTGGCTCCTCTGAGCATGTGAAAGTCATGTCACTTGTGTTTTCTGTGCACTGATAAAAGCCTCTAAAGTAAATGTGGAGAAGAGCTGAAGGCTCACAGTGAAGGGAGCCCTTAGTGGACTTGTGTCTCTTCATATTCAAGTCATGTTCAGCTCTGATGAGCTCTGCAGTTTGTGTGTGGAGCCTCCAAAGATCACCTCCTCTCCTCTGTGACCAGCACTGTTCAACCACTTTTCCCACTCATTTCTGTCCTGAAATGATTAAAAATACCCCAGAGCTTCATCAAACGCTGTTTTCCAACTGGCCCACGTGTTTGTCCAGTGACTCAGTGTCTAAACAACCATGTGTTGTTGATGTGTTTGGAATAAAGTGAAGTTATTGTGGGAGCAGCAAACACACTGATGATGGCTGAATCTTATGGTGCACTTTGGTCAGGCTTCCTGTCAGAGCTGCTCCCTGCTCCTCTGAACATGTCCTCTGCTCAGCTCCACTTTCAATTATTAGTAGTTCCTCTCTGTTTTTAGTGGTCAAACACACTGATAAATAAATGTCTCCTCTCTGGGACAGCTGGGACACTGTTTGTATTGATATACAGAACAGTGCTGATGAACAACAGTTAATGTGCTCAGTAACATCACATCAGATTATCATCAATTATTTGACATTTGTTTTTATGTTTTGCTTCCAGCAGTTCAAAAATTATACAATGAATTACATCCAAATGTAAAAATGACACAAATTCAGTGGATTTTAGGAGATGTATGATAATCTAGATGACATCATTTATCTTTGCTACAAAAAATGATGTAACAGAAGAGCTTTGTTTCTAATTATATAACATGAATGAACAAATAGATTATTATTGGTACCATGGACAGCTCTCTCATCGTTTCCTGCAGTGTTCATAATCTGGTTGACTGGGATGGGTGATATTAAAGGGGAAATCTGGACTCAAATTTGAATAGTAATAGTGTAGCCCTACTTATTGAAATGTCTGTTATTTGAGAAATAAAAGTTTGTGTCATTTACTGGCTGCATTTCAGTGCCCCCTTCACTCCCTGTTATATCAATATCATCAAATTCAATATTGTTGGATTTTTTCTTCTCAAAGTAACTGATGTTTTTGTGTTCATTTTCATCTTGAATTTTTCAAGTTAAACTTCCTTGAGGCTTAGTCGGAGTTTAAGTGAGTTGGACTCGAACAAAAATTTTATTTATTCTCTCAATGGTGGAAGTTCATGTGTTACAGCCTCATAAAGGAGTACAACATACAACAACAACACTACTTTCACTTTAAAATACAGATAAGATTTCAAATAACTCAAACTAAATACAACATTGAAACTGTGGATTCGCTTTTTAAAATACCTGCAATGTAGTACTTAGGCATAAACGTTGTAGTTACCTTGGAGAAATTTAAATGTATTTTGTTTTAATAGTGCCGTCATAAACACACACGTTAAATTACACTGCGTTGATTGTATGTGTATGATAATTTACCATTAACAGAAATAGAACTCTTCATGGGGAAAAGTAGGTGATCCTTAAAAGGACCTTTGTTGTTTTTCAACAGATGTGTGTTTATCCACCGAAGCCGTACAGAGTGCGTCCCTGTCTCTTCAGAGCATACACCACATCCATGGCGGTCACGGTCTTCCTCTTGGCGTGCTCGGTGTAGGTGACGGCATCACGGATCACATTCTCTAAGAAAACCTTCAACACACCACGAGTCTCCTCGTAGATCAGACCAGAGATCCGCTTTACTCCACCACGTCGAGCCAGACGGCGGATAGCGGGTTTGGTGATTCCCTGGATGTTATCACGGAGAACTTTACGGTGACGCTTTGCGCCTCCTTTACCCAGTCCTTTTCCTCCTTTACCTCTTCCACTCATGGTCGCTGATTAATGCTTTATTACTGGAGTATAATCGCTGCTGCGTTCACAGCTCTTTAAATCCTGTCTGAGGACGTGATAGAAAGCAGGACGGGTAAAGGGTGGGGGGGGGGGGTAATTCATGGAGAGAATGAACTCTTTGGTGCTTTAGCGCCACCTACTGAACAACATCATTACTCAAGGACAGCATGTCTGCTTGAAGACTTGTTGCTCACAGTCAAGCAGCAGTAAAAAGTCCAGTAGTGAGCTTCATGATTCCAGTGGAGGATAAAGGAGAGTCATGGTGAGGATGTGATAAAAATGAACACATATCAGTGACAGTGACACAGACAGAGCTGCTGTCTCTCTCCAGGGTGCTGAACCTGTGCTGCTGCTGAACTGAACTCACGTGTTCAGTCCTGACTGCAAGTGTTCACCACCAGTCACACTGACAACAACTACCAATGACATGCTGCCACATTTATTATTATTACATGATGGAAATGAGATTCAAGGCTCAATAATGACTTTTTTAAAGCTTCCATCACTCTTTTTTAAATTGAAATTATTTAGCATTTGTTCTTCTTTCTTCTCATTTGTTCAGGCATTATAAAGTCAGTGATATTTCCCTTTTGTTGCCATTTGATTCATATTCAGTATTGAGGCAAGGACATATAACCTATATCCAAGTTAATAAGTCACCATTACAAACGCACTTATTCTGTAATATTCACGATGGCAGAAATTTAATTTGCAGCAGAACGACAATCCCAAATATAAAGCCAACTATTTCAGTGTAAAGAAGAACAAGGAGTCCTGGAAGTGATGGTATGGCCTCCACAGTCCACGGAGTTTTTTAACACACAGATAGAAACCAGCTATAAACGATTCTAGGTGTCATCTTTCCAGCCGTGCGTAAGGGCACTGCGTTCTGGCGCAGCCTTTCTCAGTGACACTGCTTTCTCATTGCATCTCCATGCTTTATATGGAGAAACTAAACAATCACCCACTGGTGAAGTTGTTTCTACTGGTTACGTTAATATAAAGTGATGATTTAGGAGTCTCAAAAAAATAGCAAAAACACTAGCCTTGCCTTTTCACAGTAGTAGGTTGTGGTGTTTGTGTTTAGCACTTGAGTAGATGTATAAGTTATGACTATACATTAGTTGTACAAAGGTGTGTTGGGTGGAGGAAAGAGCCCTTCAGTCAGAGTGAGGTGGCTCTTAAAAGAGCCGTTGTGGTGTGTGGAGCAGCAACAGAGAGTTTAAGCTCGCTCTCCACGGATGCGACGGGCCAGCTGGATGTCCTTGGGCATGATGGTGACTCTCTTGGCATGGATGGCGCACAGATTGGTGTCCTCAAACAGACCGACCAGGTAAGCCTCGCTAGACTCCTGCAAGGCCATAACAGCGAAGCTCTGGAAGGTCGGTCTTGAAATCCTGAGCGATTTCTCTCACCAGGCGCTGGAAGGGCAGCTTGCGGATCAGCAGCTCCGTGGATTTCTGGTAGCGACGGATCTCTCTCAGAGCCACGGTACCGGGCCTGTAACGGTGAGGTTTCTTCACACCGCCGGTGGCTGGGGCGCTCTTACGGGCAGCCTTGGTGGCCAGCTGCGTCCTGGGAGCTTTGCCTCCAGTGGATTTACGAGCGGTCTGTTTGGTTCTTGCCATGATTACTTTTCTTTCTCTGATCAGCAAATAAAGTAGTCTACAAGGACGGGACGTGTTGCTCTTAAACTGTGGGACCGGCTGTGAAATGGTGACGCTGCTTCAGACCTCCGGCTCCTGATTGTTGAAGGGCTCCTCTGGAGCTCAGCACCGCCTAGAGCAGCGACCCCCCCGCCCGAAACTGCACTGCTTATTGGCGGAGAGTTGTTTTGAATGGGTCGCCATCTGCTGAGCTGCTGGGCCCCTCTTCACTGGTTGGTCTATCGGGAAAAGTGCACGTTCTGTGGACACATAAATGAGGGTTCTATTTCGTATAGGCTTCGCCCTTTAAGGCTATCGCTAGTGGGTACATCCCTCGCGTTCATGCGCAGCACTGAAGCATTTTTAGTCCACGCCCACCCACTGCGTGGGCCCCACCTCCGGACTCACCTTGTGTATAGATTGGGGTGAGACCGGGCGATCGGCTCCTTATTCTCTTCAGCCAAACATGATGCAGCTCGAGAAGAAAGAAAACAAGTCATCCAGCGGCGTCCGTGAATGCCCCGTTTGCCGGACAGGATACATCATGAGCTTCGATCTGCATGCCCGCTGTGAGTCATGCCTCGGTCCGGAGCACGCCGGCTTGGCATTGACGCCGCAAGCGGCTTGCCCATACTGCAAGCTCCTTCCTGCGGCGGAGAGGCAGCGGAGAGCAGACGCTTTCGCTGCTGCCGCTGAGGATGTTTTCCCAGTCCTCGATTTATATCCTTTAGACGACGCCCTGGACTTTTTTGATTCGGGATCGGGGTCGCACGACTCCGCTCCCCCTCCTGGTTCGCCACGCCAGTCCGTTCTTGCTCTCCCCCTTCAGCCGGAGGGGCCAGAGTCTGATGAGGACTTCGCGTCTGCACAACGTGGTGTTCCTGTCTCCAAAAAGACATCACTGCCGGCCGTTGGGGCTCTTCTGCAGGAACTTCCGGGTATTATCGAGAGAGCAGCAGCTTACAAGGACTTAACGGTTCCACCAGTTCAGCCCCCGCCTCCTCCGGACGACATGATGGGCGACTTCGCCTCGGGCCAGGCGGCCTGACGCGACCCTGTCTGACCTCGCTTCCCCTCCATTAAGACCTACCAGTCGGGGGCCGCGGCTGAGCCTGGGAAGTTGAAGGCGCCGGTCTCAACCTACGCTCCCATCACGAAGGTGGAAGGTTTTACAGATCACGGTTTTCCTCCCGTGCCTCCTCTGGAACCGAGCCTGTCTTCCGTCTTCGGTGTTAAGACCGACATGTTCGGTGGACGACGACCGGTTCCTCCCCCCTCTGCAGACCAGATGACAGAGAGATGGGCCGATCGAGCCCATCAGTGTGCTTTTCAAGCCCCTGCTGCTGCCAATAACATTGCACTGTTGGCGTATTCCATGAACAAGATGGCGGCTGAGCCAGAGCTTCTGTCCGAATGGGCAGAGGAGCTTGGCAAAGCCGCCAGCGCCGCTCTCAATCTCCATAGCGGTGTCCAGCAGCTTATTCATTGTAACATCTGGCTGCACTTGTCCTCCTCCACTCCAGAGGCTATGAAGAAGGAGCTCCTGGAGGGTCCCATTAGTCTGGACGGACTGTTCAGTTCCGCTAAAGAGCAGTATTCCTGTTGAAACTCAGTCTGCATCTGAACTTGTCGGCTCGGCTGCAGCTGCACATCACACACTCCCCACACTGTGTGAGCCGGCGGCCTGTAACCTCTCGGTTAGCGGCCAGCACGGACTCACGTTGCCAAAGCAGCACATCTCTTCCGTGTCACACTCAGATGTTTCCCCCATACATGTCATATCCGCACATGTATGTGATTATGAGCCCACGGGAGCTGTTACTACGCCTCGTGTGGACGTCGAGCGCACGCATTTGCCTGTACTCAGTGTCTCCTCTCCTCATTCTTCGATGTTTGAGAGTCATGAGGCGACGGTCGCTGTCTCTGCGTCTCGTGTGGACTGTACACACACATCTTTGTCTGTGTGCAGCGTCTCCTCTCCTCATCAACTGGTGAGTGAGGGTTATGAGCCCACGAGAGCTGTCACTTCACCTCGTGTGGACTGTGCACACCCACCTTCGTCTGTGCGCAGCATATCCTCTCCTCATCCTTCGGTGTGTGAAAATCTGGCTGCTCCTCAATGTCACGTTTACGAGCCTTCCTCTCCTAAACGGCGATGCCTAGACACTGATGTGTCTGCTCATTACGCACCGGGGTCTCCTCGGCAGCGTTCGGCTACGGGTCCGTGCGTAAAGGGCTCTCCAGAGACCTCTCGGCCCTTTCGGGCCGTGACCCCCATGGGTTGCTCCCGGGAATATTCCGGCGAGAGCAGCGGCGGCGAGGGCTCTGGCTCGGCTCGTCTCCATGACGACCGCAGCACATCAGCTAAATGTACGCCCGCTTTCAGAGCATCACTCAGAGTGGCGGCGCGTATGTTTGATAGACAGTTGGATGGACAGGCTGATCAGCAGAGGTTACACACTGCAGTTCGCCTCTCCCCCCCCCGCGGTTCAATGGGATTCTGGAAACAGTCCTGTCATCACAAGAATCCCGGCTCGCTCTCCAGTCAGAACTGCAGGAACTCCTGGTAAAAAATGTGATTTCCAGAGTTCCCCAGGGGGAGGGGAATCAGGGTTTTTACTCCCGTTATTTCCTGGTTCCGAAAAAAACGGACGGCATGAGACCCATCCTCGATCTGTCTCTGTTCAACAAATCGATAATAGAAAGACGGTTTCACATGTTGGCGATTGGGCAGGTACTGGAATGTGTTCGCCAGGGAGACTGGTTCACTTCCATAGACCTGAAGGACGCATATTTTCACGTCTCCATCGTCCTGAAACACAGGAAATTTCTGCGTTTCTCGTTCCAGGGGATACAGTACCAGTACAACCGTCTGCCATTCGGTTATTCCCTGGCTCCACGCACCTTCTCCAAGTGTGTGGAGACGGCGCTGCAGCCTTTACGCACGATGGGGATGAGAGTGTTGTTTTATCTGGACGACCTGCTTTTGCTGGCTCGCTCCAAGCAGGAAGCAGACGGAAAGGCTGGTGACACATCTGTCGAGTCTGGGCTTCACGGTCAACTGGAAAACAAGCTCTCCTCTTCCCTCCCAGTGTATGATTTATTTGGGAGTGGAACTGAACTCAGCCAGCATGAGAGCACGGCTCTCTCAGCAGAGAGTGGAAGCGCTGACAGCTGTTCTTCATCGTGTCACGCCTCGCAAAGTTGTGACAGCGCTTTCGGTTATGCAGCTGCTAGGCATGATGTCAGCAGGCCATGTGGTGATTCCTCTGGGCCTGCTCCACATGAAACGGCTGCACAGATGGTTCATTCGTCTGCACATCGACCCAGTGCGTCAGCGGAGACGCATGGTCCCCGTTCCTCTCTCGGTGGGCTCAGATTTAGCTCACTGGAGAAATCCTCACACCCTGTTAGCGAGGGTACCTCTGGTAAGAGTTACGTCACATATCTCGGTGTTCACAGACGTATCTCTCTCAGGGTGGGGAGGAACGTGTCTGTCGCAGGTGGTGGGGGGACAGTGGCCGGAGACTCACTTGTCTCTCCACATAAACATGCTGGAACTTCTCACTGTATGGAAAGTAATCCAGCATTTTGCTTCGCTGCTGCGGAATCAGCATGTTCTGATCCATACGGACAACAAAGCAACAGCAGCCTACATAAATCGACAAGGGGTGGTCCGCTCTGCTCAGCTGCTGAACATGGCCAGACGGCTGCTGTGCTGGGCGCACACGCACCTGCTCTCCATCAGAGCGGTGCACATTCTCGGAGTGTTGAACAAAGGAGCGGACATTATGTCGAGAGGAGGCCCTCGACAAGGGAATTGGAGCCTCCATCCAGATCTGATTTCTCAGATTCGGCAAGGCGGAAGTAGATTTGTTTGCCACACGCGAGAACGCACAATGCACCCTCTGGTTCGCGCTGAGCACGCAAGACAATCCTCCGCTGGGAGTGGACGCGTTCGCACATCGGCCGTGGCCCAGGGTGCTCCTTTATGCATTCCCACCCGTTCCGTTGATCCCTCGGGTCCTGGACCGAGCGCAGGAGGAGCGACTGTCAGTGATTTTGATAGCTCCGGAGCGCACAGGCGCACCGTGGTTTCCATGCCTGCAGCAATTGTTGTCAGGCTGCCAGTGGAAACTCCCGTGGCGCGGGGACGCTCTTTCTCAGGCAGAGGGATCGATCAGGAGTTACCCGGTGATAGGTCAGCGTCTGTGGGCCTGGCCGCTGAACGGGAATGTTTAGAGAGGCTGGGTCTCTCTCAGGATGTGGTGCGCACTATCCAGAGCGCAAGAGCCGCTTCTACCAGGGCATCTTACACAGCCAAATGGTCAGCTTTTCAGCGTTGGTGTGTAGAAAGGAGCCTGGACTCCACTGCGTGTCCTCTGCCTCACGCACTTTCATTCCTGCAGCTGTTGGTTGACAAGAACTTGGCTTTCAGCACAGTGAAGGCTTATGCTTCGGCTATTTCCTCCTGTCATGAAGGTTTCGGTGACAGATCGGTGTTTAGCCACCCTCTGATGAAACGTTTCCTGAGGGGCGTACGGAGAAACAGACCCGTGTCACGCTCTTTAACCCCTCAGTGGGATTTGGCGCTGGTTTTACACGCACTGATTAGGGCTCCTTTTGAGCCTTTGGAGCAGGTGTCACTTAAGTTTTTGTCAGGCAAAACTGCGCTGTTGTTGGCTTTGACATCTGTAAAGAGAGTCAGTGATTTATCTGCTCTCTCTGTGGCTCCCTCGTGTCTCAGGATCCAGGGGGACGGCAGCTCAGCTGTTTTACGATCTAACCCAGCTTTTATTCCTAAGAGCATCACGAGCTCTTTCAGATCCAGGGTAATAACCTTGGATGTTTTTTTTCTTCCCCCTCATAGCTCGGAGGTTGAAGCTACGTCTCATCTGCTCTGCCCGGTGCGTGCGCTGTCTTGTTACGTGACGCGCACTGCTGCCTTGCGACGCACCCAGCATCTATTTGTGCATTACAGGGAACAGTCTCTGGGACTCCCCCTCTCTGCACAGCGCTTGTCACACTGGCTGTGTGAGGCTGTGTCGCAGGCATATCTCTCCTCTGGAGTGGATCCCCCGGAGGGCATCAGAGCGCACTCCACCAGAGGAATCTCTTCCTCCACGGCTTTGCATGGAGAAATGACAGTGGAAGACATCTGCTCTGCAGCATCTTGGTCTTCCCCCTGTTCTTTCATCCGTTTCTACCTACGAGATGTCTCCAGTTTCTCTATGATTCACTCTGTACTGAGTGTTTTGGTAGAGTGATTGACGTCGGATGTTTTTGTAGTGCGCTCTCCTTCCTACCTGTTGGCGCATGGAGAGCTGCCTCTCTATCCCACTCTGTTCCTCGCTGGACTGTTACAGTGCGTAACCTTCGTCTCCACTTCGTCACAGCAGTGGGCTTTATTACTCCCAGCATTATTCCCATCATGGATGGAAGTGGTGCAGGAGGACCGTGAAAAGACTGCCTTCATCACCGGCCAGGGCCTCTACCAGTTCAGATCCATGCTCACATGTGCACCAGCGACGTTCCAACGGGTTATGGAACTAGTGTTAAAGGAGCTGCCATGGCATATCTGTATGGTGTATCTTGATGACATATTGATTTACAGCAAGTCATTTGAAGGTCATCTTTCTGCTCTGGGGGAGGTCTTCACCAGAATCGGAGCAGCTGGGTTACGGCTGAACGCCAGGAAGTGCCACCTGGCCCGGGATCATGTGGTCTCCCTTGGGCACGTCATCTCAGCTGAGGGACTTCGCCCTGACCCCAAGAACACAGAAAAGGTGAAGTCATGGCCTGTGCCGAGGTCCGCCACGGAGGTGCGTGCCTTCCTGGGGCTCTGTTCCTACTACAGGAGATTTGTGAGGAGCTTTGCCCAGCATGCTGCCCCCCTCATTCACCTTACGGGGAAGAATGTCCCATTTCGGTGGACTGCAGATTGCCAGGAGGCGTTTGAGTTCCTGCAGCATGCTCTTTGTGCTGAACCTGTCATGAGTCACCCAGACTTCGCTCGCCGTTTTATTCTATACACCGACGCTTCCCAGGTCATGGTGGGAGCAGTGCTGGCACAAGATGCTGACGGTCTTGAGAAAGTGGTGGCTTATGCTAGTCACTCCCTCACGGCAGCCGAACGACGATGGTCTACATATGACAGGGAGCTGTGGGGGTTAGCTAAAAGACTAGGGGTGCGACCGGTTCCTCTCAAGGAGCCTCTAGAGGCTAAGACCCTGGATGGGAATGCTCTGTTCACCCTCACCCATCAAACTAACCCCCTAACTCGCTCTCTAGCAGGTCATGTGGAGACTATCACCCTGTGCCTCTTTAAGTCTCCATAGCCTTCGCTGGTTCTTGGTCTGCCGTGGCTCCAAAAACACAACCCCCAGGTAGACTGGCGTTCCGGAGGGGTCCACTCCTGGTCCCCGGATTGCAGCACCTCCTGTCTGCGTCCTGCAGCATCCCCTGGAGTCATCGGGTCCTTCCGGACCGAGGAGAAGGACTCTGGCGGCCCTAGGGCCCTTTCAGACTCACCGGGGTTCCCTCCTGTTACCACGACCTGGCGGAGGTTTTCAGCAAGGCTCGGGCTTTGTCTCTTCCCCCTCATCGCCCGTATGACTGCGCCATTAATCTGGTCCCGGACGCCATCATCCCCAAGGGTCGTCTATACGCCTTGTCCGGTCCTGAAAAGCAAGCCATGGAGGAGCACATCACCACCTCGCTTCAAGCCGGCCTTATTCGTCCTTCGTCGTCTCCTGCTGGAGCGGGGTTCTTTTTCGTTAAAAAGAAGGATGGCTCTCTCCGTCTGTACATCGATTACTCACCACTCAACAAGGTGACCATCAAGAACAGATATCCTTTGCTCCTGATGCCGTCCGCGTTTGAGCAGCTACAAGCCGCCCGAGTATTCATCAAGCTGGATCTGCGCAACACCTATCATCTGGTGCGCATCCGGGAGGGGGACGAGTGGAAGACCGGCTTCAACACTCCATCCGGGCACTACGAGCACCTGGTTATGCCATTAGGACTTACCAACGCACCAGCAGTTTTCCAGGCGCTGGTGAATGATGTGCTTCGGGACTTTCTGGACCGTTTCGTTTTTGTGTACTTGGACGACATCCTAATCTTCTCCCCAGATCTTCAGACGCACCAGAAGCACGTTCGACAGGTACTCACTCGTCTCCTAGAAAACCAGTTGTTTTGCAAAACCGAAAAATGTGAATTTCATGCTGGGTCGCTATCCTTCCTGGGCTTCCACATAGCTCAGAGTCGGATCCAAACGGACCCAACTAAAGTAAGCGCAGTTGCTGAGTGGCCAGTGCCGGATAACCGTAAAAAGGTACAGCAATTCCTGGGATTTGCTAACTTTTATCGACGATTTATCCGTAACTTTAGTGCCATTGCGGCCCCTCTGCACAGATTAACATCTCCTCACCAGGTGTTCCGGTGGTCCCCCGAAGCAGATCAAGCCTTCTCTCAACTCAAGAGGCAGTTCACCACAGCCCCGGTCCTCGTCATGCCCGACCCGACCCGACAATTCATCGTGGAGGTGGATGCCTCCAACCTGGGGATCGGTGCCATCTTGTCGCAACGGTCCAGCGCCGACAACCGGGTGCACCCCTGCGCCTTCCTTTCTCGCCGCCTGTCGCCAGCGGAGCAGAATTACGACGTGGGGGATCGTGAGCTCCTGGCCATCAAAATAGCCTTGGAAGAGTGGCGACACTGGCTTGAGGGGTCCCAGCTCCCCTTCCTGGTTTGGACCACAGACCACAAAAATTTACAGTATTTAAAGAATGCTAAGACTCTCAATGCTCGCCAGAGCAGGTGGTCGCTGGTTTTTAATCGCTTCCATTTCTCTCTGTTTTACAGACCGGGGTCCCGGAATGTGAAGCCAGACGCACTCTTCTGCATCTTCGACCCCGAGTCTGTAGCCAGAGAGCCCAAATCGATCCTTCCACGACATTGTGTGGTTGGAGTTGTGGCCTGGCAAATAGAAGCAGCGGTGAAGAAGGCCAATGGTGTGAACCCACCACCTGCGGGCTGCCCACCCAATCGACTGTTTGTTCCCGCCCAGCTACGCCCTCAGGTGGTTCACTGGGGTCAAACCTCGCTTCTCACCTGTCATCTGGGAGTGAAGAGGACAGTGGCTTTCATCAATCAGCGCTTCTGGTGGCCTAACATGATCCACATGGTCCAGGAATACATCAGGGCCTGCCCGGTCTGTGCGCGCAACAAGACGGCCTCCCAGCAGCGCCAGGGCCTACTACAGCCTCTCCCCATCCCCTCCCGCCCATGGGCCGAGATATCCCTGGACTTTGTCACCGGCCTACCCCCGTCGAAAGGCAACACCACCATTTTGACGGTCGTGGGCAGATTTAGCAAAATGACTCATTTCATCCCGCTGCCCAAGTTGCCCTCGGCCAAAGAAACAGCAGAGGTGATGCTGCATCAGGTGTTCCGGCTACATGGTTTCCCTAAGGACATCCTTTCGGACCGAGGTCTGCAATTTGTATCCCGGTTCTGGCGGGAGTTCTGCGCCCTCATCGGAGCCAAAGTCAGCCTCTCTTCGGGTTACCATCTGGAGACCAACGGCCAGACTGAGAGACTCAATCAGACCCTAGAGACATGTCTACGCTGCCTAATCTCCCAGAACCCATCCTCATAGAGCACCAAGCTCACATGGGTCGAATATGCCCATAACACGCTACCCACGTCGGCCACAGGTATCTCCCCCTTCCAGTGCGTCTATGGTTTTCCACCCCCCACCTTTACGGACTTGGAGAAGGAGGTGGCGGTGCCCTCAGCGCATGCCCAGATCCGACGATGCCATAAGGTTTGGGCAGCCACACGTAGAATCCTGCTGAGGTCTCAAAAAAAGATGAAAAGAGCAGCGGACCGCCACAGGAGACCGGCCCCGCAGTATAGGGGAAGGGTAGAAGGTATGGCTATCCACTCACGACCTACCTCTCAAGGTGGCCTCCCGCAAGCTGGCTCCGCGCTTCGTCGGCCCCTTCCCGGTCTCCAAGGTCCTCAGTCCGGCGGCGGTCCAGCTCAGATTACCCCGATCGCTCAGAGTACACCCCACCTTCCACGTAAGCAAGATTAAGCCAGCCCTAGAGAGCTCCCTGGTTCCACCCACCCCTCCTCCTCCTCCTCCACGGATTATTGATGGAGACCCAGTTTACACAGTCCGCAAGCTCCTGGCGGTTCGGAACAGAGGAAGGGGTAAACAGTACCTGGCCAACTGGGAGGAGTATGGACCCGAGGAGAGATCATAGATCATCTTCTTTTTTCCCCGTTAGTGCGCGTAGTGCTTTAACTTTTACAGCCTCATCCAGCTAGCGTTCCCCCTTTTCTTTCCCAGGTAACGATAAACTGTTTTCCCTCTCGGCCTTGAGAGTGGGTTTTTGTTTTCCCCCGTTATTAGTCGAGAGTAGAGAGTGTAGGGATTCCCCGGACGCGCGCCTCCACCTGCCCGGTGGCCGTGCTCCACCTCCCTGATGGAATACCGTGCCTGATTATTCTGTCAGTTTCAAATAAAGACTCTTGTGTGAACTGTAACCCTGTCTGAGAGTCGTGCGTCTGGGTTCCTGGATATGGATCCCTTTCAGGGGAAGCGAGGCCAGACAGGCCAGGCGGCCCGACGCGAAGTCGCCCATCATGTCGTCCGGAGGAGGCGGGGGCTGAACCGGTGGAACCATTAAGTCCTTGTAAGCTGCTGCTCTCTCGATAATACCTGGAAGTTCCTGCAGAAGAGCCCCAACGGCTGGCAGTGATGTGTTTTTGGAGACAGGAACACCAAGTTGTGCAGACGCGAAGTCCTCATCAGACTCTGGCCCCTCCAGCTGAAGGGGGAGAGCAAGAACGGACTGGCGTGGCGAACCAGGAGGGGGAGCGGAGTCGTCCGACCCCGATCCCGAATCAACGGATATAAATCGAGGACTGGGAAAACATCCTCAGCGGCGGCAGCGAAAGCGTCTGCTCTCCGCTGCCTCTCCGCCACAGGAAGGAGCTTGCAGTATGGGCAAGCCGCTTGCGGAGTCAATGCCAAGCCGGCGTGCTCCGGGCCGAGGCATGACTCACAGTGGGCATGCAGGTCGAAGCTCATGATGTATCCCGTCCGGCAAACGGGCATTCACGGATGCCGCTAGATGACTTGTTTTCTTTCTTCTCGTGCTGCATCATGTTTGGCTGAAGAGAATAAGGAGCCGATCGCCCGGTCTCACCCCAAATTATACACAAGGTGAGTCCGGAGGTGGGGCCCATGCAGTGGGTGGGCGTGGACTAAAAATGCTTCAGTGCTGCGCACGCACGCGACAGATATACCCACTAGCGGTAGCCTTAAAGGGCGAAGCCCATACGAAATAGAAGTCTACCCCCCCTTCCGAGGAGTAACGAACTCGCTCTGAGTTCAGTGAACGAATCGCTGCAGCTGCTAGAATCACTCGTTCGTTCAGTGAGTCCCCCTCCCCTCGCTGTCTGGGTCATTCGTTTCAGAGTCACGAGTCATGAACGAACGAACGAGGCAGTTCGACTCCCGGCCACCACACTGAGACTGAGCTCAAGTGAACTGAGAAAGGAACGAATCAGTTCAGGAAGTGATTCAGTTCAATTGGTTCACTCAAAAGAATCGTTCTTGAAGGACACAACACGACTTCCTGCACAGGCAATTCTAGATGAATTACGGTTACGACTTAATTCTGCGGAGTGAAAATTACTAATCACACATTGTATAGTGAGTCATTAACGCCATAGTCCACATTTTTTATTAATACACAACGGAAATGATATATATACACAACCCTACAGATACACTGTATGTTGTGGCTGCATTTTTCACCGCTGCAGGTTAGCCGGCCTCGCTGCAGCTTTCTTGTTCAAAATGTAGGTGAAGTGAGCTCAAAATCTTTCAGAATAGTAATCTCCTCCTCGTTGTAAGAAATTATTGCGTTCGTGATTAACAAACTCTGTCATCAGTTAAGACGCAGAAAAACAACGGGACGATTTTGCATCCTGAATCATAGATAATGGTACTTTTACGCACTGGTTTTTAGACAAAGGACGGGTGAGCTGTGAAACTTTGTCCGATTGCAATGATTTAACCAGTGAACGTGTATCACTGAAACCGAATATTTTTTCCCGTGTTATTGTGTTTGTTTTTTACGTATCAACAGTGTTAGTGGATGAAAGAAATGAAAAAGGAGCTCTTTATGAGGAGTGTGTGGCTCTTAAAAGAACCTTTGGGGGTCTGATGTTCAGTAGTCAGCTTGTCTCCAGATTTACTTGGACTTTGCGGGCTTCTCGGTTTTCTTGGGCAGCAGAACAGCCTGGATGTTGGGCAGCACGCCGCCCTGAGCGATGGTCACTCCACCCAGCAGCTTGTTGAGCTCCTCATCGTTGCGGACAGCCAGCTGCAGGTGACGGGGGATGATACGAGTCTTCTTGTTGTCGCGGGCAGCGTTTCCAGCCAACTCCAGGATCTCAGCGGTCAGATACTCCAGCACAGCCGCCAGATAGACGGGGGCGCCGGCACCAACACGCTGCGCATAGTTTCCTTTACGCAAGAGCCTGTGGACACGACCGACTGGGAACTGAAGTCCAGCGCGAGAAGAGCGAGTCTTTGCCTTAGCCCTGGCTTTTCCTCCGGTTTTTCCTCTGCCGCTCATCTTCAGATATATTTTCTATTGTCGAAACTAAAAGAAGTGTTTCTCCAGCAACTGTAACCCTCCTTTATGTGTCCGCAGAGCGCGCACTTTTCCCGATAGACCAACCAGTGAAGAGGGGCCCAACAGCTCAGCAGATGGCGACCCATTCATAACGTCTCTCCGCCAATAAGCAGCGCAGTTTCGGGCGGGGGGGGTCGCTGCTCTAGGCGGTGCTGAACTCCAGAGGAGCCCTTCACCAATCAGGAGCCGGAGGTCTGAAGCAGCGTCACCATTTCACAGCCGGTCCCACAGTTTAAGAGCAACACGTCCCTGCTTTGTAGACTGCTTTATTTTCCAACCAGAGAAAGAAAAGTAATCATGGCAAGAACCAAACAAACCGCTCGTAAATCCACTGGAGGTAAAGCTCCCAGGAAGCAGCTGGCCACCAAGGCTGCCCGTAAGAGCGCCCCAGCCACCGGCGGCGTGAAGAAACCTCACCGTTACAGGCCTGGTACCGTGGCTCTGAGAGAGATCCGTCGCTACCAGAAATCCACGGAGCTGCTGATCCGCAAACTGCCCTTCCAGCGCCTGGTGAGAGAAATCGCTCAGGATTTCAAGACCGACCTGCGCTTCCAGAGTTCCGCTGTTATGGCTTTGCAGGAGTCCAGCGAGGCTTACCTGGTCGGTCTGTTTGAGGACACCAATCTGTGCGCCATCCACGCCAAGAGAGTCACCATCATGCCCAAGGACATCCAGCTGGCCCGTCGCATCCGTGGAGAGCGAGCTTAAACTCTCTGTTGCTGCTCCACACACCACAACGGCTCTTTTAAGAGCCACCTCACTCTGACTGAAGGGTTCTTTCCTCCACCCAACACACCTTTGTACAACTAATGTATAATCATAATTTATACATTTATCCAAGTGCTAAACACAAACACTACAATCTATTACTATGAAAAGTCAAGGCCACGTGTTTTTTATTTTTCAGACTCCAAAATGATCACTTGATATTAATATAACTAGTAGAAACAATGGATTTCACCAGGGAGTGACTGTTTAGTTTCTCCATACAAAGCACGGAGATGCAATGAGAAAGCAGTATCACTGAGAAACGCGGCGCCCGAACGCAGTGACGTTACACACGGCTGGAAAGATGCCACCTAGAATCGTTTATAGCTGTTTTCTATTTGTGTGTTAAAAAACTTCGTGGACTGTGGAGGCCATACCATCACTTCCAGGACTCCTCGTTCTTCTTTACACTGAAATAGTTGGCTCTATATTTGGGATTGTCGTTCTGCTGCAGATTAAATTTCTGCCATCTTGAGTATTACAGAATAAGTACGTTTGTAATGGTGACTTATTAACTTGGAAATAGGTTATATGTCCTTGCCTCAATACTGAATATGAATCAAATGGCAACAAAAGGGAAATATCACTGGCTTTATAATGCCTGATCAAATGAGGAGAAAGAGGAACAAATGTAAAATAATTTCAATTTAAAAAAGAGTGATGGAAGCTTTAAAAAAGTCATAATTGAGCCTTGAACCTCATTTCCATCATGTAATAATAATAATAATAATAATAAATGTGGCAGCATGTCATTGATAGTTGTTGTCAGTGTGACTGGTGGTGAACACTTGCAGTCAGGACTGAACACATGTGAGTTCAGTTCAGCACCCTGGAGAGAGACAGCAGCTCTGTCTGTGTCACTGTCACTGATCTGTGTTCATTTTATCACATCCTCACCATGACTCTCCTTTATACTCTACTGGAATCATGAAGCTCACTACTGGACTTTTTACTGCTGCTTGACTGTGAGCAACAGACATGCTGTCCCTGAGTAATGCTGTTGTTCAGTAGGTGGCGCTAAAGCACCAAAGAGTTCATTCTCTCCATGAATTACCCTCCCACCCACCCACCCACCCTTTCCCCGTCCTGCTTTCCATCACGTCCTCAGACAGGATTTAAAGCGCTGTGAACGCAGCAGCCATTATACTTCAGTAATAACGCGTTGATCAGTGACGATGAGTGGAAGAGGTAAAGGAGGAAAAGGACTGGGTAAAGGAGGCGCAAAGCGTCACCGTAAAGTTCTCCGTGATAACATCCAGGGAATCACCAAACCCGCTATCCGCCGTCTGGCTCGTCGTGGTGGAGTGAAGCGGATCTCTGGTCTGATCTACGAGGAGACTCGTGGTGTGTTGAAGGTTTTTCTGGAGAACGTGATCCGTGATGCCGTCACCTACACCGAGCACGCCAAGAGGAAGACCGTAACCGCCATGGATGTGGTGTATGCTTTGAAGAGACAGGGACGCACTCTGTACGGCTTCGGTGGATAAACACACACATCTGCTAAAAAACAACAAAGGTCCTTTTAAGGACCACCCACTTTTTATGTAAAGAGTTAAGTTCTTTTTCATGATATTTAAGTAAATGTATAATCACTACAGCAGAATTTGAAGTTAAGTGATGAACCAGACATACATAGGCCATAACGAAAACACAAACCAACAAAAATTACTTTGCTTAAAAACAGCAAAGCACATCTGAACTCCTCTACGATAATCATAACGGAATTACACATTTATACTACACTGTAGATAATTCAAGAAGTGAATCCATATTTTAAATAGTGCATTTAGTATCAGTTGTTGCCAAAAACTTTATTTGTATTTTAAAGTGAAAGTAGTTATATTTTGTACTGCTTTATGAGGCTGTAACACATGAATTTCCATAAATGAATAATAAATTAAAAAAATTATGCTCGTCCTATCACACTTTAAATTCTGATTATGTCTCTGTGGCTTTAAGGAAGGTCAACTTGAAACATTCAAGATGAAAATAAACACAAAAATAACAAGTCAGCTACTTTGAGAAGACTAAATCCGACAATATTGAATTTGATGATATTGATTTAACAGGAGTGAAGGGGGCACTGAAATGCAGCCAGTTAATGACACAAACTTTACCTTTTCTCAAATAACAGACATTTAATAAGAAGGGCTACACTATTACTATTCAAATTTGAGTCCAGAGTTCCCCTTTAATATCACCCATCCCAGTCAACCAGATTATGAACACTGCAGGAAACGATGACAGAGCTGTCCATGCTACCAATAATAATCTATTTGTTCATTCATGTTATATTATTAGAAACAAAGCTCTTCTGTTGCATCATTTTTTGTAGCAAAGATAAATGATGTCATCTAGACTATCATACATCTCCTAAAATCCACTGAATGTGTGTCATTTTCAAATTTGGATGTAATTCATTGTATAATTTTTGAACTGCTGGAAGCAAAACACAAAACAAATGTCAAATAATTGATGATAATCTGATGTGATGTTACTGAGCACATTAACTGTTGTTCATCAGCACTGTTCTGTATATCAATACAAACAGTGTCCCAGCTGTCCCAGAGAGGAGACATTTATTTATCAGTGTGTTTGACCACTAAAAACAGAGAGGAACTACTAATAATTGAAAGTGGAGCTGAGCAGAGGACATGTTCACAGTAGCAGGGAGCAGCTCTGATAGGAAGTCTGACCAAAGTGGACCATAAGATTCAGCCATCATCAGTGTGTTTGCTGCTCCCACAATAACTTCACTTTATTCCAAACACATCAACAACACATGGTTGTTTGGACACTGAGTCACTGGACAAACATGTGGGCCAGTTGGAAAACAGCGTTTGATGAAGCTCTTGGGTATTTTTAATCATTTCAGCAGAGAAATGAGTGGGAAAAGTGGTTGAACAGTGGTGGTCACAGAGGAGAGGAGGTGATCTTTGGAGGCTCCACACACAAAATGCAGAGCTCATCAGAGCTGAACATGACTTGAATATGAAGAGACACAAGTCCACTAAGGGCTCCCTTCACTGTGAGCCTTCAGCTCTTCTCCACATTTACTTTCGAGGCTTTTATCAGTGCACAGAAAACACAAGTGACATGACTTTCACATGCTCAGAGGAGCCACGGGCTGGGTTGAGTTTCCACGGTTCTCATGGTGTGTTTAAGGACAGTCCCCTGCTCCGGCCATTGAACAATTCTTTCAGTCTCTTCTGCTAAACTTTGTAGGTTCAGACTCTCAGTGGAAAATGGCAGAAGAAGCTCCAGCAGCCGCGCCGACCAAAGCAGCCAAGAAGAAGGTGTCTCAACCATCTCAAAATTGTCCGTAGATGTGAATGTGAATGTGAGTGGTTGTCTCTCTCTATGTGTCCTGTGATGAACTGGAGACTTGTCCAGGGTGTACCCTGCCTTTCACCCTAAGACAGCTGGGATAGACTCCAGCCCCCCCAAAGACCCTATGAGGGTAAGAGGTAGATGGATGGATGACATATGCAATGCTTCCACAGCAGCAGAACATTATTGGGAAATTGTCATGTAGTTGTGTGTTCTTACATTTCCCCAAACACAAAACTGGAAAACAGGGTTGCTAACTGGGAAACGAACAAAGAGAACTACACATTGACCTTAAAAGCCTTTGGTAGGGCCCCTTTGTGTTATACAAGCAGGCTGCAGGAACAGTCAAAATGACAGGGTAACAGAAAAACTAGCCCTAAACAAAAGGATTGAAGTTGGGACTTGTTGGAGGAGTGTAGATTTGTAATGGTGGCCAATAACAGAAAGACACACAATTAACTCTTTAAGTGCCATTGACGTATTTCAACATCATTTCAAATCCGACACTTGAGTGTCATCAAGGTATTAATACATCAAATAGGTTTTCAGCAGCAGGTCACCGATCACAGTTTCCCGCAGCCTGTGAGTAATTTTGGGGCTTCTGGGAGATGTAGTCGGAGCATAAGGAAACACTGTACGCCACAGAAACCAAAGCAGGAAGTGGAGATGATCAGGATTTGAGAGTAAAAAGAATGGATTCTGGACAAAAAAAAAAAAAAAGATTTTAATTTGGTGAAATTAAAATTCCTCTACAGATAAAACAAGAATGGCCCAAAGTAAAAACAAACATTTTTTTTCATGATGTACTAGTGTCTCTTCTTTTATTTGAGCTATTCAGTGTTTTCAGAGACAGTACAAAATATTCTGTGAGTCCTGAAATATGACTCAAAATGGCCAAAAATGCTGAAACAAGGTAGATGGTTTGATAAAACAGCTGGCACTCAATGAAATAAACACAAAGCCTGAGAGCCAACTGAAGATGTTGACCCTCTACTGCACAGCAAAAAACTGAACTAATAGACCCAAGTTTCTCAAATAGTCAGCCTGGTTGATTGCTACCAGCTGAGGCAGGCTAACACAGGTGCAATCAATTGTACCTGATGAAGGTGAATGAAACCATTTATGTGGACCTTGAGATCCCCCTGAGCATAATATTGTACTGTATAAACATATTTAAACTAAAAATGTTATAATTTGGTCACAAATTCACATGTGGACTATGACAAAATAACCTGTCAATCACAGGTGGAACCATTGAAGCTTATAACGAGCACAATCCTGTACTGACACACCTAAACAGAGCTGAGCACTCGTTCACTTCATCAGCCTCACCTGTGCTTGTCCTGCTCAAATCTGTCTGCTATGAAAATAACATCATATTTTTTCAAACCAATGCACAAATCTGCATTTACTGACCTTTAAAGTATTTCAAAATGCAATGCACAGAAGACATGCTGCCATGTCACAGCAGGATAAGCACAAATAAAAATATAAGGGAAGACACAACTAATGATAGTTACGAATAAATATCACAATTTGAATACATTTCAGAGGGGCAAGTTTGAACATTTGGACAACTCTTGTTTTACTTTGTTTACATAATGCAATCTAAGGTTTGTGCAGAGCTTCTTATTACTCCACAAATGAGAAAGGACTGTAAATATTCACAAAAAAAAATCTATTTCACCATGTTTTGGGGGAAAAATGTTCTACAAATCAAGCTACAGATGATATATGAGGAAATCTCTGTGGAAACACTTTCACAATGTACTTATATATTGGGTATTATAGATAATGCTGCACTCCAGTCAAGTCAGAGGTTGTTATTTTCCTGATTAAAATTTCTAGCTTCTGACCTTAAAGTATTCCAGATGTATAATGTCAAACCAGTGGATGTAATGTGGAAGTGCCTTAACTGCTATTCTTTTAACAGCCAGCAGGGGGCGACTCCTTTGGTCGCAAAAAAGAAGTTTGCGTTGATGAGAAAATGAGCCCACTTCGCATTTGATTTATTACCTCAGTAAACATTGTAAACATGGTTACAAGTCTTCTGCAATGTAGCAAGCTATTCCATCCATCCATTCATTATCTACCGATTATCCTCATAGGGTCTTTGGGGGGGCTGGAGCCTATCCCAGCTGACTTAGGGCGGAAGGCAGGGTACACCCTGGACAAGTCTCCAGTTCATCACAAGACACATAGAGACAGACAACTACTCACACTCACACCTACGGTCAATTTAAATTAGCCAATTAACCTAATCCCCATGCATGTTTTTGGATGGTGGGAGGAAGCCGGAGTACCAGGGAGAACCCACACAGACACGGGGAGAACATGCAAACTCTACACAGAAAGGCCCCGGCCCGGGATTCGAACCCGGTACCTTTTTAGCAAGCTATTGATCTCGTAAAATTTTGTCACACTTAGAATGAATAAACCATAAAGCTTTAAGGATGCTAGGGCAGGGCTACCTTGTGATTGACAAGTTGTTACCACGGCATTGGTGTTGCCCATGTTTCATCTTAAAAATGTAACCCTTTCACAGTGTTTTAAATTCTTAAAACCTTTTTGGTCATCTAAAAATGTGTGATTCAAAAAAGACGAAGATGACGAAATTGCCAAACTCAAAGTTTTAAAATGGACATCACACGGCTTTAAAACAGTGTGTTGTAAAATTTAATACATTTTGACTAAAAGGTACAAACTGACTTTCCTCATTGATTATTTACATTAAAACAGTATTTTTTATATGACACATTTTTGGAAAATATGTTTAAATATGCATGAGTCATTATCTAAGGATTAATTTAGGAGACACAAATTGTAGTAAAATAAATGTGTATTTTTTTTAGATTAATTGCCACTGAGCATGCTGGCTCACTGTCATGCTCTCTCCCCATCGTTACAGTTATTAGTAACACCTGTGTCTTTTCTACTTAAAATCTGCTGTGATGCTGCATCAGATCCAGATTTTCAGTCACTCTGCTGTCAGTGAATCAGCCTCTCGACCCAAATCAGAATCTGCTCAGCCAAGTGTTCTGCATTCATGGTGTTTTTTCACCACCAGTGCTGCAAATTTCCCTGTTGTTTGAAACCTGGATACTCCTACAGGTGTTTTCACACACACACACACACACACACATATTTTATTTTATTGTGTGTAAGGAGCCTCCATCATGCCTGTAGCTGTCGCTGAAAAGTGTGCCTTTTCACAACAAATTTCTTTGTTGCATTTATATTTTTGTGTAAACATATTTCTCATAATTGTCTGAAAATGTAAATTGCAGTTTTGAGTGTGGTAATAATGACCCCTACCGGTAACATAGGTGAGCTGCTTTGAATAGAATGATGTAGTCATGTGATTAACGCAATGAATAGTGGGAAAATGTGCGTTCTGTCTTTCGGAGCTACGGTGCTCATGGAGCAAGATGTGTGCAACATCTCAATGGTAAAGCCTTAGCAGCTCCTGATTTTCGGGGCAGAAAGCGCACACGGTAGGAAAATGTGTTATTGTTTGTGCATTTTTTATTCATTTCATGTGAACAATTTAAGTTTAATGAAGGCCACGTGGATACTTACGGCTGTGACAGATATGTACATTGGCTAAAATATGTAACATTTATTTCATTTCAGTTTTTCACGGTGTTTGGAGAGGTATGCGGGCGTGCGAAAGAAAGACAATAAATTCTCGTCAAACATCAGTTGATGCGTGGTTTAATTCTGACCAGAAGAAAAGCTTTGGGAGCAGCTACAATGTCTATGCTTAAGGTGTAGGGCAGCAACTCCATCGCATGTATTTGATTGTGAAGAGCCTCCGTCACGCCTGTGCTTAAGGTGGAGGGCAGCGACTCCATCGTGTGTATTTGATTGTTAAGAGCCTCCGTCACGCCTATGCTTAAGGTGTAGGGCAGCAACTCCATCGCATGTATTTGATTGTGAAGAGCCTCCGTCACACCTGTGCTTAAGGTGGAGGGCAGCGACTCCATCGCATACATTTGATTGTGAAGAGCCTCCGTCACACCTGTGCCTAAGGTGGAGGGCAGCGACTCCATGGCATACATTTGATTGTGAAGAGCCTCCGTCACGCCGGTGCTTAAGGTGGAGGGCAGCGACTCCATCGCATACATTTGATTGTGAAGAGCCTCCGTCACACCTATGCTTAAAGTGGAGGGCAGCGACTCCATCGCATACATTTGATGTTGAAGAGCCTCCGTCACACCTGTGCTTAAGGTGGAGGGCAGCGACTCCATGGCATACATTTGATTGTGAAGAGCCTCCGTCACACCTGTGCTTAAGGTGGAGGGCAGCGACTCCATCACATATATTTATGGTGAAGAGCCTCCGTCAGTCCAATGTTTAAGGTGGTGTAGTCAGTCACTCGTGGCTTCTTGGCCTGTTGAGTGACCTCTGTGGAGGTGGATACAGATGCTGTGAACAAACAAACAAACAAACAAAAACTGATCAATCCACTAAGATTTTTTTTAAAACATGGTAAAAGATGCTGCTTCTTATTCTATGTAATTTGATCAACTGTGTGTATCCAGTTTAATCCACTTTTCATCCCATCCCACATGAAAACACGCAGTGATCTACAGAAATATTGCCTCACCTTCGGTCATTTTTGAGGCCTTTCTCTTGTCTGTCTTGATGTTTCTCTTTTTGCCCTACACAAAAACAACAAACTTAAAACACCATTCTTTTCAGTGATTTTCTTTCATAACTTATATGTCTGGAGAGCGTACATACATAGTTAAAGCTGGTCGACCAGCCAGGGTGTTGCTGCGAGTGCAGCTGTTTTTCTTCTTCTGCCTGCTTATAATATATGGCCTGTTCTTCAGCGGACAGTGACCTCCACATTTGTCCCAGGATGGCATGTTGTCCTGCCGCGCCTTTGCTGTCCACTTTGAGCGTCAGTTTTGGCCTCTGCTCTTTTATGAACAGCATGAAGGCATTCGGCGGTTTCTTAACATAATGCTCATCCTGCTGATGCTCTCCACGCTTTCTCTTTCTGTGGAAGAAAAACAGAAGATTCTCAGAAAAACAGTAAAGTCAGCAGAATAATAGGGTGGAATGCATTAAACCCATTACAATGACTGATAATAATAATAATAATATTCAAGCTTAATGTGGTTTTAATATGAGTTGTGACGACTGCTGCAGATGAGAGAACGTATTGATGAGGCAGACAGTGGCTAAATATCAGTGTACACTTCTGTCTATGTGTTTGTTTACATTCATTTGTACATTATTTACTTCTGTCCAGTTTGCTGGCTCAGCCTGTATCCTTCAGGGAGCTGCATCACTGGGGTTTTGTCTTTCTGGAGACGCAAACATACAGAGGAGTTGGATGAACAAGACTCAGTGGAGTCACCTGTAACTGTGGCACTTGATATAACTAATAAATCATCTCCTAAATATTTCTAACAACAGTCTCATGCACACATTAGGAAAGTTTTCCATTGAAATAAAATGTTATTTTCACTTCATATTGGATTGAAATAGGTTGTTTTCTGTCATTCTGTTGTGCTCATGCATCCACCACTGATTGATACCTGGGCTGTAACTACATTATTTTCATTAGTTATTAATAGTGGCTAATTGTTTGGTCAATTTCAAAAACCCAAGATGACATCTTGAAAATATGTTATTGGTCTGACTAACAGGCCAAAAGGTCATTGTCACTTAAAATATGAGAAATCAATCAATTGTCTGAAACTGCTGATAATTGATTACTCTGTCATCCTTTCAGCTCTGACTGGTATGCATCTTTTTTTGATGCAGGTATTGAGACAAGACTCTCATGAGTGCTATCCCTAACCTAAACTGATATCTTACCTTAAATCTGATCTGTCCCTGGCTATCAGCACCTGGCTGACCGTGCAGGGCACCTGGCAGCGTGACGTGTTGCAGTCCCTGGTCCATGATGGGAGCAGCTTGTCCGACATTCACTGTCTGAGCAGACATGAGTGAATGTGGCTGCTCACAGCTGTATGGCGCTGCTCCCAGGGAGGCGCACCCAGCATGAGCTCCACTCCAACTGCCATCAAGCTGATGGTCGACGCTGAACTCATGTCCTGAGGTGTGAGCACCTGCAGGACTGTTCAGGTGACTTGGTGGAGCTGATACCACGGGGATATGTTGAGGTTCTTCGTTGCTCAAACTGTTCATAAATTGAATAATTTGTTGTTCAACAGATTCAACACATGAATCAGAATGAGGCGAAGTGGACTCAATGCTGAATATATCGCTGATGCTCTCAAACAATAATCTGTTTTCAGCTTCATCCAGAAGACCTGTAAGAAGGTCCATGTCATCGGCAGACATGTTGCCATCCGTCTGATTACTGTGGAGTAACAGCTTGTGTTTCATTCTGAAAGTTATGGCACCTGTGACAAACAATAATGGATTTAATTAAAGGAAAATACAGGAGAATTTTTGACAGCTATAGTTCCTACTAGCTTTGCAGGTAAACATTTTAATGAACTTTCTGGTGTGTTTTTTTTAAAGACTGAATAATCTAAAAGTATACATAAAATAATCAAAAACTGGTAAACTGGATTCACCACATAACACAGCATTTAAATACAGTTTACATGTTGATGTATCAGAAATAATAATCCAATAATATAATATATGAGACAATAGGAACTTAAAATGGAGCAGGTCTTTAAACTTAACTTGAAGTACTTTAAACTGTGAGAAATTTTGTAGAAAAGTGTTGTATTGACAGCTAACAGACCACTGGTGAAAGGTGTCTTGGAAATAATTATAATAGCTGGTTAATGAGCGTTTTACTCGGCGATAATCTCTAAGTATTTGTGTAATTGTGAACTTACTTAATACAGATAACCGATGGACTGATGGATCACTGAGCTGAAAAGTTTTGTCTTTGTTTTTCTCTGAAGAAAGTAGACGCTTTCACAGTGAAATCCAGAGGTGAAATGAGCATAATGTTTACTGACAGACTGTTAAGTGTTTAGTGTGTTCCGTTCTGTGTTCTATTCTTTTTCATTCTTTTCCATTCCGGAACTTCTGTCATCATTTGCATATTTGGTTACCTGAGCAACCGCAAAGTAATTAAGTATTCTCAAAATCAACAAGTGCATTGTTTTTTTTTTGTTTTGTTTTTTTAACTAATGTATCTTAATACATTAGTCTAGTTTCCTACATGGGATGGATTTAGGTAGTGATCTGAAAGAGTTTGCAAAGGCCTCCTAATTCCAAACAGTTAGAAATGTATATGTACAAATGTCAAATTTAAAGATGTGTTTGCAAAAGCCTAACAGAGTAATGGGAATGTCAAACACGTGTCTGTGCACACACACTCTGTCCTGAGAAGAGGTCTAATCAAGCAACATGAATAAAAACACCTGAGTGAACAGAGCAGCCATGTGTCCAGTGCTGTGAGGATTTAATCTGATATGGTACCAAAGGAGAGACTCCCGAGGTCAATATGGTGAAAAATTCAATATATCACCATGACACTTCCAATTCCATACATTATTATGGCTATGGCTCCTTTTTGTTTTTCTGAAATTCAGATATTAACTCATTGAGAATCACCTATTTTTTAAAACAGAAAGTGCCTTGTGCCAGTGTTTTTGTCCATTTTGAGTCATATTTTAAGAATATTTTGTACTATGTCTCTGAAAACACTGAATAGTTCAAATGAAAGAAGAGACTGTCTGTTTCATCATAAAAAAAAATTTTGTTTTTACCTTTTTCCATTCTTGTTTTATCAGAGGTAAAGTAGAGGACACTTTCACCAAAATCACCACTTTTCGTCCAGAATCTTTTTGTTTTGCTCTCGAATCTCGATCATCTCCACTTCCTGTTTTTATCTCTGTGGTATATACTGTCTACCTACGGTCCAACTACATCTTCCAGAAGCCCAGCATTACACACAGGCTGCAGGAGACTGCAATCGGCGACCCGCTGCCGAAAAACCACTTTGACGTATTATTACATTGATGGCACTCAAGCGTTGGATTTTAAATGACATTGAAATATGTCAATGGCACTCAAAGAGTTAAAATGTAAAACAAAAGAGAACTATAAAACCATAAACTTACTCACACAAACAAATGAAATAATGCCAACTTGTGGTGACTTTTAGGAAAAATCTATAGATTTACAATCGACTAGGTTGAAAGGAAGACATTATGAATGCAAAATAGTCCAAAGTCTAAAAATTGATTGGTGCATGTAAAACATGGCCTGGGGAGTCTCCTCTAAAATGTTATCTAACTATAATTTACACAGTTGAGTTAAGATTTTTCTCTCAATTTATACAACTCTGTTTAAATATTCTGAGAGTAAGAAAGGAACATTCTTTTGCATCTGCTGGATAATGATTTTCAGCTTGATGTGCATCCTTCAGCAATCCAGCAAAAACACAGCTAATAATGGGTGATTGCTCAAAAGTGATGACTATGTTCCATCAACGTTCCTCTGATCAACAGAAAATGATCTTTGAAAAGATTCTGACTTCCAGATATGAGCTTTTCTTGAACCTCATGACATGCCAATAGGCAGCAACTTTTAAAAACAAGATTAATGTTAGTTGACTTATATCAAGGGGAGTTCAGTCCCCTTTACTGGGTCAAAATATTCCAAAGTTTTTTTATGGAAAGTCATTTCAAACCTCAAAACTCCACTGCTCAACAGTATGTAGGCTGCCCTTACATCGCAGAGATTCAGAGGGAATGCAGAGGGATTTTGTCCTTTGGGTGGACCAACTTCTGTCTTGGTGTGTTACAAGGTTTGAGGTGCATGGGAATCTTATATTTACTACAAAGTTGCATGATTTTTTTTTCCAAATACTTCAGCAATGTAGTGAATTAGTGCAGTATCATACACCCAACAGTGCATGATACCAATGCAAAAGCCTGTATGGGAAGCACCATTAACTCTTTGAGTGCTAGCCATTTTATAAAACAGAGAGTGCCTTGTGCCAGCGTTTTTGCCCATTTTGAGTCAACTTTCAAGACCCAAGAAGAGACTCTCTATTTCATCGTGAAAATTTTTTTGTTTTTTCCTTGTTCCGCTCTTGTTTTATCAGAGGTAGAATAGAGGCCACTCCCAACAAAATCACCACTTTTTTTCCAGAATCCGTCCTTTTTGCTCTCTAATCTCGATCATCTCCACTCACTGCTTTGATCTTCGTGGAGTATATTAACTCTGTGCTCCGACTACATCTCCCAGAAGCCCCAAAATTACTCACAGGCTGCGGGAGTGGCACACACACTAACAAATGAGGGAGCTATCCATGTCCTTTGTATTCACTGACTGGTGGCATTACTGCCAATGAAAATCTGTATATTAATTATATTATTATTTTATTATTATAAACACGTCTTCTGTTACACGTTTTCCTCAGAGCTTCCTACATCATACTTACCAATAAGCTAATTCTACTGTATAAATTTACTACAGAGGGTGTTGTAGGCTAATCAACTATTGGTAATGTGTGTCATTAAATGAAATAATTGACAGGCAGCCTCTTCAATTTATTAACTCATTGAGCGCCATTGACATATTCCTTCATCATTTAAAATCCAACGCTTGAGTTCCACTGACTTACGAAGAATCAAAATGTCCGCTCGCCTCTCATGTTCGATTTAATGTTATAAGGGCTTCAATTATTAGAACAATACAAAGTGTCAGAGTCCCTCATGTGGTCCAACAATGTACTGCAGATAAATTTGACAAATATATGAAGGACAATGTGCTGCGTCCCTCCTGTCGGCCCGACCCAGTGTTTGGGAGTGTTTGCTCTCAACTATCAGCTTGTAAAGTGCTGCTGTTCATCTTTACTTCCTGTTCTTGTCAGTCAATCAATCACTTTTCACACCTCTGTTCACTGCAACAAAACCATCTGCTCACGGTGGGAGGGGGGGGGTCTCCTGTTTAGCGCATGCTCAGTCCCACTCAGAGGAAAACCAATCAGGTTGGAGTAATAGCACAGTAATATTTGCTTTGAGTGGATACAAGATGACCGCTTCTTTTCTAGTCCATCATGTGATTCTATCAGCGGCCAGTTGATCAACATGCCTGATACCACAGTGAAAGCGCCCAAGAAGGGCTCTAAGAAAGCCGTTTCTAAGAGCGTCAGCAAGACTGGCAAGAAGAAGAGAAAGAGCAGGAAAGAGAGTTACGCCATCTACGTGTACAAGGTGCTGAAGCAGGTCCACCCCGACACCGGCATCTCCTCCAAAGCTATGGGCATCATGAACTCCTTCGTGAGTGACATCTTTGAGCGCATCGCCGGTGAGGCCTCCCGTCTGGCTCACTACAACAAGCGCTCCACCATCACTTCCAGGGAGATTCAGACCGCTGTCCGCCTGCTGCTGCCCGGTGAGCTGGCAAAGCACGCTGTGTCTGAGGGTACCAAGGCTGTGACCAAGTACACCAGCTCCAAGTAAAGTTGCTGTTAAAGCACCAACACAAAGGCTCTTTTAAGAGCCACCCACTCCATCTGAAGAAATTTCCTTGTCTCGTTAAAGCGAAAGTGATTGACTAGACTCTAGAGATCTGTGTATGTGCCAATTTTTATAACAATGATAATTGATCGCAGGTCTCCAAAAGCAACTGCTTAAATTCCACCCGTGATAAGGTTGTTCTGTATTCTCTGAAATTGATAACCGAAAGGATAACTGAACTAGTTAAACATCTCTTGAATACGGTCTGCAAGACTTATTATTTCTTAAGGAACGAGTATTATGGAAGGAAGACAATAAAGAGTTGACATGTGCGAGTGAAGCTGTGCACGTGTGTGACATGGTGTCAAAGTGGAGAAGCAGCAGGTGAGATGCTGAGCTATGAAGCTTTGTGTGAGGATCCGAGCTGCGTTACTCACTCCATCACTTGTTCCTCCTACTACCTGTCCTTTGTCTATGAATCAGTGACGTTATTTATGAGTCAATGCGCTAAATAGTCGCGTTGTTTTCTCGCGTCTTTAATTGATGACTGAGATAATTGGACACGATCACAGGCTGATATTAATATGTAGATTTCCTATAACGGAGAGGAGATAATTTACTATTTCAAATTCACAGGAGTTTGTGCTCAGTTCACTTATTTTAAGAAACGTGAAATTATAATTAGTGTTTTTTTTGTGAAGATATGCTTATGGTATGGTGTTTCTTAATAGTTTTTTTTTTTTAATCAGGTTTTGTCTTCTTTACTTCTCCTGCATTCCTTCTTTTTCTTCAAAGAGTTTCCATCCAGTGCAAGCTATGGCAAATGAAATGAGTAAAAATGAGCTGTTATCAAATGGGAAAAGGACACAAGGAGGCTGAGGGATTTGACACCCATTTAAGACCTCAACTACATTTAAAATGAAATGTTAAGGTTTACATTGTAAACTTCTAACTTTTTACTGAGATGAGGTTTTTATGGATCAGTCTATTTTGCAGTCCTATCCTAAACAAGAATGAGTTGTACAATGTCTCACAGCATAAATTACTAACTTATAATTTATCCTAATACCTATAGATATCATAATGTGTGATAAATGTATGGCGCAAGAAAAAGCAGGAAGGGTCTCTTTGAGAAAGATGGGTGGCTTTTAAAAAAGCCTTTGATGTCGCAGCATTTGTTTGTGATCAGAGCTCACTTGTTTTTGGCTGCTGTTTTCTTGACTTTGGGCTTGGCAGCTTTTTTAACGGGGGCTTTCTTGGCTGCAGGAGCCTTTTTAGCCACCTTCTTAGGACTCTTGGTGGTCTTCTTAGGACTCTTGGTGGTCTTCTTGGGGCTCTTGGTAGTCTTCTTGGGGCTCTTGGCTGTCTTCTTGACCGCTGCAGGTTTCTTCACCTTCTTGGGGGATTTCTTGGTGGCTGCTGGCTTCTTGGCTGCTGCTGTTTTGGGCTTCTTGGTCGCTGCAGGTTTCTTAGCTGCGAGCTTCTTGGCTTTAGGAGCGGCTTTCTTGGTCGGTTTCTCTGCAGCCTTCTTACTCATCTTGAAGGAGCCGGAGGCCCCGATCCCCTTGGTCTGGACCAGGGCTCCCTTGGCCACCAGGCTCTTGATAGCGGTCTTAACGCGGGACTTGTTTTTCTCCACATCGTAGCCTCCGGCAGTCAGAGCTTTCTTGACGGCAGCAGCAGACACGCCGCTCCGCTCCTTGGATGCGGCCACAGTTTTCAGGATGAGCTCAGCGACGCTGGGGCTGCTCTTCTTCGGTTGAGACACCTTCTTCTTGGCTGCTTTGGCCGGCGCGGCTGCTGGAGCTTCTTCTGCCATTTTCCACTGAGAGTCTGAACCTACAAAGTTCAGCAAGAGAGACTGAAAGGAGTGTTGAATGGCCGGAGCAGGGGACTGTCCTTAAACACACCATGAGAACCGTGGAGACTCAACCCAGCCGTGGCTCCTCTGAGCATGTGAAAGTCATGTCACTTGTGTTTTCTGTGCACTGATAAAAGCCTCTAAAGTAAATGTGGAGAAGAGCTGAAGGCTCACAGTGAAGGGAGCCCTTAGTGGACTTGTGTCTCTTCATATTCAAGTCATGTTCAGCTCTGATGAGCTCTGCATTTTGTGTGTGGAGCCTCCAAAGATCACCTCCTCTCCTCTGTGACCAGCACTGTTCAACCACTTTTCCCACTCATTTCTCTGCTGAAATGATTAAAAATACCCAAGAGCTTCATCAAACGCTGTTTTCCAACTGGCCCACATGTTTGTCCAGTGACTCAGTGTCCAAACAACCATGTGTTGTTGATGTATTTGGAATAAAGTGAAGTTATTGTGGGAGCAGCAAACACACTGATGATGGCTGAAGCTTATGGTCCACTTTGGTCAGACTTCCTATCAGAGCTGCTCCCTGCTACTCTGAACATGTCCTCTGCTCAGCTCCACTTTCAATTATTAGTAGTTCCTCTCTGTTTTTAGTGGTCAGACACACTGATAAATAAATGTCTCCTCTCTGGGACAGCTGGGACACTGTTTGTATTGATATACAGAACAGTGCTGATGAACAACAGTTAATGTGCTCAGTAACATCACATCAGATTATCATCAATTATTTGACATTTGTTTTGTGTTTTGCTTCCAGCAGTTCAAAAGTTATACAATGAATTACATCCAAATTTGAAAATGACACACATTCAGTGGATTTTAGGAGATGTATGATAATCTAGATGACATCATTTATCTTTGCTACAAAAAATGATGCAACAGAAGAGCTTTGTTTCTAATAATATAACATGAATGAACAAATAGATTATTATTGGTAGCATGGACAGCTCTCTCATTGTTTCCTGCAGTGTTCATAATCTGGTCCTAAAGACTGGGATGGGTGATATTAAAGGGGAACTCTGGACTCAAATTTGAATAGTAATAGTGTAGCTCTTCTTATTGAACATCTGTTATTTGAGAAATGAAAGTTTGTGTCATTTACTGGCTGCATTTCAGTGCCCCCTTCACTCCCGTTATATCAATATCATCAAATTCAATATTATCAGATTTGGTCTTCTCAAAGTAGCTGACGTTTTGTTTTTGTGTTCATTTTCATCTTCAATTTTTCAAGGTGACTTTCCTTGAGGCATAATCAGAATTTGATGCAATAGGACTAGAATAAAATATTTTCTTTAGTCTCTCAATGGTGGGAATTCATGTGTTACAGCCTCATAAAGAAATACAAAATTCAGCAACACTACTTCTACTTTAAAATACAAACAAAAATTCGAATAATAAGTGAAATTAAGTACAATATTGAAAATATGGATTCGCTATTTAAATTATCTACAATGTAGTTCCTATATATAAACTTGACTACTTTGGAGAAACTATGTGTTTTGTTTAATAATATAGTCAAAATCACACATGTTAAATCATAATGCAGAGATTGATTGTGTATGTTAATTTACCATTAATAGAAATAGAACTCTTCATGGGGAAAAGTAGGTGGTCCTTAAAAGAACCTTTGTTGTTTTTTAACAGATGTGTGTGTTTATCCACCGAAGCCGTACAGAGTGCGTCCCTGTCTCTTCAGAGCATACACCACATCCATGGCGGTCACGGTCTTCCTCTTGGCGTGCTCGGTGTAGGTGACGGCATCACGGATCACATTCTCCAGAAAAACCTTCAACACACCACGAGTCTCCTCGTAGATCAGACCAGAAATCCGCTTCACTCCACCACGGCGAGCCAGACGGCGGATAGCGGGTTTGGTGATTCCCTGGATGTTATCACGGAGAACTTTACGGTGACGCTTTGCGCCTCCTTTACCCAGTCCTTTTCCTCCTTTACCTCTTCCACTCATTGTCACTGATCAATGTGTTATTACTGAAGTATAATGGCTGCTGCGTTCACAGCGTTTTAAATTCTGTCTGAGGACGTGATAGAAAGCAGGACGGGGAAAGGGTGGGTGGGGGGTAATTCATGGAGAGAATGAACTCTTTGGTGCTTTAGCGCCACCTACTGAACAACATCATTACTCAGGGACAGCATGTCTGCTTGAAGACTTGTTGCTCACAGTCAAGCAGCAGTAAAAAGTCCAGTAGTGAGCTTCATGATTCCAGTGGAGGATAAAGGAGAGTCATGGTGAGGATGTGATAAAAATGAACACAGATCAGTGACAGTGACACAGACAGAGCTGCTGTCTCTCTCCAGGGTGCTGAACCTGTGCTGCTGCTGAACTGAACTCACATGTGTTCAGTCCTGACTGCAAGTGTTCACCACCAGTCAAACTGACAACAACTAGCAATGACATGCTGCCACATTTATTATTATCATTACATGATGGAAATGAGGTCCAAGGCTCAATTATGACTTTTTTAAAGCTTCCATCACTCTTTTTTAAATTTAAATTATTTAGTATTTGTTCCTCTTTCTTCTCATTTGATCAGGCATTATAAATCAGTGATATTTCCCTTTTGTTGCCATTTGATTCATATTCAGTATTGAGGCAAGGACATATAACCTATATCCAAGTTAATAAGTCACCATTACAAACGTACTTATTCTGTAATACTCAAGATGGCAGAAATTTAATCTGCAGCAGAACGACAATCCCAAATATAGAGCCAACTATTTCAGTGTAAAGAAGAACGAGGAGTCCTGGAAGTGATGGTATGGCCTCCATAGTCCACGGAGTTTTTTTTACACACAGATAGAAACCAGCTATAAATGATTCTAGGTGTCATCTTTCCAGCTGCGCGTAACGGCACTGCGTTCTGGCGCAGCATTTCTCAGTGATACTGCTTTCTCATTGCATTTCCGTGCTTTATATGTAGAAACTAAACAATCACTCGCTGGTGAAATCCATTGTCTCTGCCAGTTATATTAATATCAAGTGATCATTTAGGAGTCTGAAAAAAATTAAAAAAAAACACGTGGCCTTGACTTTTCACAGTAATAGATTGTAGTGTCTGTGTTTAGCACATGAGTAAAAGTATATTTTTTGACTATACGTTAGTTGTACAAAGGTGTGTTGGGTGGAGGAAAGAACCCTTCAGTCAGAGTGAGGTGGCTCTTAAAAGAGCCGTTGTGGTTTGTGGAGCAGCAACAGAGAGTTTAAGCTCGCTCTCCACGGATGCGACGGGCCAACTGGATGTCCTTGGGCATGATGGTGACTCTCTTGGCGTGGATGGCGCACAGATTGGTGTCCTCAAACAGACCGACCAGGTAAGCCTCACTGGATTCCTGCAAAGCCATAACAGCGGAGCTCTGGAAGCGAAGGTCGGTCTTGAAATCCTGAGCGATTTCTCTCACCAGGCGCTGGAAGGGCAGCTTGCGGATCAACAGCTCCGTGGATTTCTGGTAGCGACGGATCTCTCTCAGAGCCACGGTACCGGGCCTGTAACGGTGAGGCTTCTTCACGCCGCCGGTGGCCGGGGCGCTTTTACGGGCAGCCTTGGTGGCCAGCTGCTTCCTGGGAGCTTTGCCTCCAGTGGATTTACGAGCGGTCTGCTTGGTTCTTGCCATGATTACTTTTCTTTCTCTGATCAGCAGATAAAGTAGTCTACAATGACGGGACGTGCTGCTCTTAAACTGTGGGACCGGCTGTGAAATGGTGACGCTGCTTCAGACCTCCGGCTCCTGATTGGTGAAGGGCTCCTCAGGAGCTCAGCACCGCCTAGAGCAGCGACCCCCCGCCCGAAACTGCGCTGCTTATTGGCGGAGAGTCGTTATGAATGGGTCGCCATCTGCTGAGCTGCTGGGCCCCTCTTCACTGGTTGGTCTATCGGGAAAAGTGCGCGCTCTGCGGACACATAAAGGAGGGTTTCGGCTGCTGGAAAAACACTTCTTTCAGTTCTTATAGTAGGAAATATATCTGAAGATGAGCGGCAGAGGAAAAACCGGAGGTAAAGCCAGAGCTAAGGCAAAGACTCGCTCTTCTCGTGCTGGGCTTCAGTTCCCGGTCGGTCGTGTCCACAGGCTTCTGCGTAAAGGAAACTATGCGCAGCGTGTTGGTGCCGGTGCCCCCGTATATCTAGCGGCTGTATTAGAGTATCTGACCGCTGAGATCCTGGAGTTGGCTGGAAACGCTGCCCGCGACAACAAGAAGACTCGTATCATCCCCCGTCATCTGCAGCTGGCTGTTCGTAACGATGAGGAGCTCAACAAGCTGCTGGGTGGAGTGACCATCGCTCAGGGCGGCGTGCTGCCCAACATCCAGGCTGTTCTGCTGCCCAAAAAGACCGAGAAGCCCACAAAGTCCAAGTAAACCTGGAGACAAACTAACTACTGAATATCAGACCCCCAAAGGCTCTTTTAAGAGCCACACACTCCTCATAAAGAGCTCCTTTTTCATTTTTTTCATCCACTAACACTGTTGATACGGAGAAACAAAAAAAAAAACAACACAATAACACGGGAAAAAATTAGGTTTCAGTGATACACGTTCACTGGTTATATCATTGAAATCGGACAAAGTTTCACAGCTCACCCGTCCTTTTTCTAAAACCAGTGCGTAGAAATACTAATACTTTACTTTATACTATTACGAATATTATTAAGAGATGACGAAGGTTATTTATCACGAACGCAACGATTTCTTACAACGAGGAGGAGATTACTACTCTGATAGATTTTGAGCGCACTTCACATACATTTTGAACAAGAAGGCTGCAGAGAAGCCGGCTAACCTGCAGCGGTGAAGAATGCAGCCATAACATACAGTGTATCTGTAGGGTTGCATGTATATCATTTCTGTTGTGTATTAATAAAAAATGTGGACTATGGCGTTAATGACTCACTATACAGTGTGTGATTAGTAATTTTCACTCCGCAGAATTAAATGGTAACCGTAATTCGTCTAGAATTGCGTGTGCATGAAGTCGTGTTGTCTCCTTCAAGAACCAAAGTGATTCAAAAACTGAATCACTTCCTGGACTGATTCGGTTCTTTCTCAGTTCACTTGAGCTCAGTCTCAGTGTGGTGGCCGGGAGTCGAACTGCCTCGTTCGTTCGTTCATGACTCGTGACTCTTCGATGAACGACCCAGCCAGCGAGGGGAGAGGGACTCACTGCAGCGATTCGTTCACTGAACTCACAGCGAGTTCGTTGCTCCTCTGAAGGGAGGGGGGGTAGAGTCACTCAGTCAGTCCCGCGAGGAAGAACTAGAAGCGTGGGATAAGCTGTCATGGCGCTGACATGTTTCTCTGAGCTAACAGCAAATGCTAAGTGAAGCCACATTCAAACAAAGGCATCACAGTGCTCATATTAACAGACTGAAGAGCAGAGGAGAGAGTGAGATTAACCCGTGCACGCATTTACATTGATATTTCATTCTTAATATATTAATAATTAATAGTTTATTTAGTTTATATAGTATTAGTAATAGTTTGTATTATTGGTTGTCATTTTACTTTTTAATGATTATTTCCCACTTTTTTTTTCATTTCAGTGCAACAACAATATTTAATAACTTGACATTTATATACACTATATTTTTTTTTTTTTGAAAGGCTGGAAATTCATATAGGTCTTCAGCCTATATAGACTTTTAATCTCCCTAGTTTACGACATTCAATAAACTTCGCAATAACAGAAAGAGGACTGCCGCTCACCTGTGATGATCATCTTGCTTGCTGTACTATCATGGACGAATCTTTTGAATGGGTCTTTTTGAATGAACGATCCGTACAGATTCAGTTCACTCCAAACAACTGTTTCGCCCATCACTAACATGAAAGTGTAGGTGGTTGTTTATTGTTTATTTATTACATGATCATAGTATTGTGAATTATTGCGGAAGAAAGGCTTGTTACAAAAACGGGCACGTACATAGACCATTAGAGACTAGTACATCACTTTTTAAAGTTTAAAAGAGACAAGAAAAGCTCTTCAGATGAAGTGGGTGGCTCTTAAAAGAGCCTTTGTGTTGGTGCTTTAACAGCAGCTTTACTTGGAGCTGGTGTACTTGGTCACAGCCTTGGTACCCTCAGACACAGCGTGCTTTGCCAGCTCACCGGGCAGCAGCAGGCGGACAGCGGTCTGGATCTCCCTGGAAGTGATGGTGGAGCGCTTGTTGTAGTGAGCCAGACGGGAGGCCTCACCGGCGATGCGCTCAAAGATGTCACTCACGAAGGAGTTCATGATGCCCATAGCTTTGGAGGAGATGCCGGTGTCGGGGTGGACCTGCTTCAGCACCTTGTACACGTAGATGGCGTAACTCTCTTTCCTGCTCTTTCTCTTCTTCTTGCCAGTCTTGCTGACGCTCTTAGAAACGGCTTTCTTGGAGCCCTTCTTGGGCGCTTTCACTGTGGTATCAGGCATGTTGAACAACTGGTAGCTGATAGAATCAGATGATGGGCTAGAGAAGGAGCGGTCGTCTTGTATCCACTCAATGCAAATATTACTGTGCTATCACTCCAACCTGATTGGTTTTCCTCTGAGTGGGACTGAGCATGCGCTAAACAGGAGACACCCCCCCACCGTGAGCAGATGGTTTTGTTGTAGTGAACAGAGGTGTGAAAAGTGACTGATTGCCTGACAAGAACAGGAAGTAAAGATGAACAGCAGCACTTTACAAGCTGATAGCTGAGAGCAAACACTCCCAAACACTGGGTCGGAGCCCACAGGAGGGACGCAGCACATTGTCCTTCATATATTTGTCAAATTTATCTGCAGTACATTGTTGGACCACATGAGGGACTCTGACACTTTGTATTGTTCTAATAATTGAAGCCCTTATGACATTAAATCGAACATGGGAGGCGAGCGGACATTTTGATTAATCTTCTCTCATTTAACGACACACAGAGATGCACTTTATCTACTCCTTCTCCACATTCTGCAAGTTTACATTTCTGTTGAAAACAAACTATGGGTGCAATATCACATTCCACTGTAAATATCAGATTTCTATTGCAAATATCACATGTATGCTGCTAATAGACATTTCTGTTGCAAGTACTACATTTCTGCTGTAAATACTTTATTCCTATTTTAAATTACATTTCTATTGTATATATCACTTCTCTGCAAATACGGGTGTTTTATTTTTATGTTTATGTCCTTTATATCTCTATTTTTATTCCTCATTTATGTGTGTCCTAAAGCTGAGAGACGCTACAAAGTTTCGTTATGCGTGCATAATTACAATAAAGAATCTTGAATCACAGAACCAATAGTTGAGACAAACTGATCTGTCCATATTTATACAGACTGGCTGTTGAGTTTTTGTGTACACCAGCCTCATCTGTTCCATGTGAAAATGTGTTTTCAAAGGCTGGAGAAGTTGTATCTAAAATAAGAAATCAGGTAAACATCAAAACAGTTCATCAAATTTTGTTTCCCAATAAAAATGAAGAAAATCTCCACTCTACCAAACATCAGTGAGCTGGTTAAACAAGCATGTCTAATATAAGTAAATGTAATATGAAAGGCGAGCATAGATTTTGATTCTTCTTGTCAATAATAAATTGAACATGCTGGCTGTCAATTATTTAATGTAATGACACAGAGTATCAATTGTTGAGTAAGTCTTGTATCAAATATATTTCTATGATATCATATTGGACAAATCTATGACTTTTTGTGCATTGCTGTATAATGGGGGGGGGGATGTGGTAGTGCTTAGCACTGTCGCCTCACACCAAGAAGGTACCGGTTTCGACTCCCGGCCTGGGGCCTTTCTGTGTGGAGTTTGCATTAGTGATGGGCAAAACAGTTCTTTTGACTGAACCGAATCAATACGAATCGTTCATTAAAAAGACTCGTTCAAAAGATTCATTCACAGAACCACCAAGATTTCCCCCTCCCCCTTCGTGATACTGCAGCAAGCAGAACATTTACCACACATGAACGTCAGTCCTCTTTCTGTTATTGCGAAGTTTATTACTAAATGTTGTAAACTACGAAAGCTGGGGAGATTAAAAATAAATGTAGGCTGAAGACCTGTATGCATTTCTAGCCTTTTAAATAAACAAATACAATTTTTGTGATTAAATGTCAGGTTGTTAAATATTGTTATTGCACTGAAATGAAAACAAGAAACAATGAAAGTGGGAAATAATCATTAAAAAGTAAAATGACAATCATAAACTATTAATTATTAATATATTAAGAATGAAATATCAATGTAAATGCACCCTGCGTGCACCGGTCAATCTCACTCTCATCTTCTCTTCAGTCACACAAATCTTCACAAATCAGATAACCAAGTTCCTTATAAATGAGATGTTTATTTGACAAACTATAACCAGACTACTACTGTAACAGAAAATAACTAATAATAAATGATTAGTTTGACAAACTAAATAACCAGGCTACTAACAGAAATAATAAAATAGAAAATAAAAAAGCTAGAATAAAGGAAGATTGATGGTAAACACATGGCATTGACTCATTGTGACCAAAATGGAATGAATGATTAAAAACAAAAGGAAAGTTTAAAGGATGAATATCTGATTAATTAATTCAATATGACCAGTTAAATTCAGTGGTGGTTACCTATACCAAATTAAGAATTAGGCTGTTGGGGTGGCATCCCAGCTGGCATTCCAGAGGTTCAATATGATGGCTGAATGCAGTCTTTTCTTCTCTTGGAGGTTATTCATGGTGGCTGGAGTCATTTCTGCAACCTGTGTCGGGCAGAGGAGCTGACTCACTTCATTTCAGTTCAAGTAGAAGTGCAGAGCAGAGAGAAGAGATGGTTTAGGGGCAGGATTCAGTTTTTTGGTCATCTCTGGAGCATCAGACAGCTGGCTCCCCCCCTCTTTGGGCCAGAGAGAGAGAGATAAGGAGTGAAGTGAAGGAGAGTAGAGAGGGCTCAGACCAGCTGAGGCTGTTTTATGGTCTTTGTTGAAGGTCCAGTGGGGGTGTGACCACTGGTCCCTCCCCATACAACAAGTTAGCTGAAATGATATCCTTTTAACCTGGGGCGTCATAGTAGGGGGAAAAGTGGACCTGACTACCCAGGGCCCGAGTAGGGAGAGGGGCCCATAAAAACCCAGATATTTTTTTTTTTTTTTTGTGATGTTTATTTCAAATGAATTGGGCCCTCCAATTAATTGGTGTTATTACATATATTGATAAAGTCAACTGAGAGAATGAACTTTATGCCACAGCCCTGTCAACACATTGGACATTCTGGGGCCCCCTCTTGGAGGCGCAAAATGGTTTAGTCCGACAGCTTCCAGTAACAAGTGTAACGTCAGTGAGCCCAGATTGAATGACCTGGAGACATGATGCTGCACAAAAAGCACAAATCAGGGTGTCAAAAAAAAGGAGAGGAAGCAAAAAGAAAGACGGCAGAATGAGGGGAGGCAGCTGTTGACTTCTTTCTTTCCCAAAGGTGAACCCAGTTTGCTTGTTATGCAAAGTCCAATTAAAGTTAAGCTAGTCCACTCCAGACAGCTGCTGCTGATGTTTGGATGCTCACGTGAAGTCTTTAGCTAGTTGCTAACCAGGCTGCATGCGGCAGTAATTATGAAGACAATTATGGTCCAGCTAACGTTAGTTGTCAACATTAACCAGTTTCAGAAATAAACGGCGCTGGTGCAGCAGCAGGAGCAGCAGCGGCCAGTCCGGGCAGCTCCTCTGAAGATGAGCAAAGACAAGGTGAGATTGTTGTTCAAGTAGGCTATTCAGGGTGGAGTTCCCCCCCTTACGTTGGAATGTTGGTTCGCAAGGGAGACAGAAAGAGAGAGAGAGAGAGACATAGAGAAAGAGAGAGAGAGAGTAGAGAGAGAGAGCGCTTCCCGACACGAGTGTTGGTTTACGCACGGAGAGAGAGAGAGATGCTGACTGGTAGAATTGCTGCCTAAATGCAAGTTGTTTCAGTTTAAACTAAGTTCACCTTTTGGTTCAGTTTGTGTGCTACAGCCTGTTGTCTACCAACACAGCAGAGCTGAAAGTGAAACTCCATGCTGAGACTGAATAAATGATCCACCTAGCAATATTTCTGCTGCATATCAACATCTAAATAGTCTACCAATATCACTGTAGGCTTAAGTGCACACTAATAATGTAATTGAACAATAAATCAATTTATTATTTTTGTCTGGTAAAAAGCCTCAGCATTGCAGTGCAGTACTGTGCTTAAAAGCTATTGTCAATGCTCAATAAATTCATGATATTACCAAAGCCAATGAATAATCATGTTAAATAACTGTGATCTCAATATCAATCAAAAATAATTGTGATTATGAGAGAGAGAGAGAGAGAGAGAATGTCAGTGGTGAGAACATGGAAAACAATTAACTCTTTCTCTCAATCTGACTGAAAAATGGCTAAAAACATTTTTGTCTCTGCAACTTGCTGACCATGATGAATACTGTGTGTTATAGCAAGTAATTAGGCTAGTCTAAGCATCTATCATAGGAAAGCATATCTGATGTTTACTTCACGTTTGATTTTTAATGAACATATTTGCAGCCTTTCACATTATCTTTGTACTTGTTCTAAATGGTGGATGTCAAGCACGGTAAAGCGCTCTCTTGTGGATACTTACCAGTGTCAGGGATCAAAACGTTAGTACACAAACCAGATGTAGCCTAATGTTTTAGGTATTTGAGCACAAGTAGGCCAAATGCATTAATTCAGGTGGTGAATGGAAGAACCACTCATCAATATAATCTGATTGTAGCTTAAAACCCTATTTATGCTTTTTTATTTTAAATAAATACCCCTTTTTTTTCTTTTGCGCCTCATGCACTGGCATGGATAGGGGCCCACTGACACTGAGAGTGTACAGGGCCCAGAATTTGGTGCTACGTCCCTGTTCACAAGTGCCACCAAAGAGTTATACAATTTACCACAGACAATCACATATCTTCCAAACTTGTCAGAGACCACACTGTGTGATTCAAAAGAAACACCCTGATCAATAAGGATTGAAACCCCCTGGCTTTGGCTTGGAAAGAAGAATGAAAATGTTGCCCACGCCATCCTGACAATAGATGGCCATTATCTGAATTACAGATGTGAGTTTCCTGCAGAAAAACTATTTCTGATTTAAAATGTCTAACGTGAGAGAACCTTTTTCCTTTTAATTGGATGGTTTAGGCCCCTTCACATTCCAACTCAAAAACTTCAAGCGGTCAACCATAGTGTAAAACAAAGTAAAGAGGTTGTGGAATGAGTGACCAGTAACATAATAGTTTCAAACAGGGACTGCAGTGGAAAAGTGCAGGCAAATGAAATCAGACAAAAAGACAAAACCAAACTGAAAACTCGAGCATCACTGGCAGTGGTGACAAAACCAGTGGCAGCGGGGTGTACAAAAACAAACAGCAAGCTCTTTAAAACACCCCTTGTACAAAAAAAAATCTTCCAATATTAACAAACTTACCAATAACTCCGGTATCAAAACGAACATATTTATAAAACAAAGTGCCCTGCGGCAATCATTTATGTCGGAACGTGGGTACATAAGGTGACTCTAGACTGTCCCTCTAAGGATGTGGGGGAGAGAATCAATATACTTGTGTGCATCTTCCACCGAGCTGATCCACTTTCTCCCTCTGACGGGTAGCGTGAGGCAGAGCCGCGCTGGAAAGAGCAACGCCGGCTTTAGTCCCCGGTTGTAAAGTTCTGCCATTACATCCTTATATTCCGCTCTCTGGTTCAGAACCTACAGGCTATAATCCTCCAGGATGCAGATCATGTGGCCCTGGATCTCCGGTTTTCCGGCTGTGGACAATATGCTCTGACTGCAGTGTGCAGTTTGGGGCGGAGCTCAATGTGGGCTTATCTAATCTTAAGATAGTTACTTCCTAGCCTATGTAAAATGCCATTATACTGTACCTGGTGTAAATTCAACCAATGCAAGAAAATTTCTAATGAAACAGTGTTTATCCTGTTTCTCACATTGCTTTATTTATACTATTTATTAAAACAGTGGGTTCATTTTATCTAATCTTACTAGTTACTTCCTATCCTAAGATGCCATTATACTGTACCTTGTGAAACATTTAACCTATGCCAGAAAGTTTTAAAAGGCTATAATGTGGACATACTGACAAGCTAAAACGGCTTTCTACACTTAAGGCTGGAATATACTTCTCCATCTGCGTAATCCGTCATCCGACTCCGTAGCTACGGAGACCCCTCGAGCCCTCGCACTTCTCCGTCATGATGCGTGTTGTGCACCCCTGCGCTGAAATGCACCCCCTCGGAAAGTGAAGCAATTCGCCTTAATATCGCTGATAAAAGCAGGAGAAAATACTATTTTATGATTTCATTATTTGTGAGGGAGATAGAAGAGAAGAACATCGGTTGCTTTCAGTCTTTAAAACTCCTCTTCCTCTTTCTTTTCAACACAAAATCGGGTAATAGCGAACGCAAACCAACAACTTTTGGTATGTTCTGTGTAAATATACCCCAGCCATAATTACTGAATGAATTAAATAGATTTTTTGAGCAGGTGTGATGGAAATTTAGCTGATTGTATAAGCTGTTATGTCTGAACTCATGATGATGTCGCTGGAAGTTATCTTGTTTTAGTTTTCACAGAGAACAGTGTGTGTGTCTTTTCCTCGCCATCAGGCCTGATAGACTTGTGGACTCTGTCTACAGTAAAACATACAGTCAGCAGGAACTCACGTAAGCATGTATGTATCAGTAGTGCATAAATATTGTTTTTCCTTACATTCTGGATGGGCATTCACTCACAAAGCTCTGTGCTGTGTGTCTGAATTCTCATCTCTGTTCTGCAGACAGATATTAAAAGCAACTCTTTTGGGCAACTGAATCAGTGAAGTTACTCATTCTTTGTGTAATTAAAGAACCTTGTGGAGATTAGACCATCCTGACAGAATATTTCCACAACAATTTTGGTGTCAGAATTTTGGGATCGTTCGAGAGTCCGTCCGGACCCCCGGGTCGTTGAGGGGCTGATTTTTTGACCTGGGTTGACGAACCCGTTCTCTCCTCTTAAAACAATCCGAGGACGAGGACCCGGTGTCCTGGGGCCTGTGACTGACTCTGCTACGATTTGCACAAGGACAACATTTGGTGAGATGGTTTACCTTCCAGTTATTATCATTTCTTCCTGATTCTGAGGTCCAGTATTGTTGCTCCTAAGAAAGAGGTAAATTGTGGGACTAATTTTAAAATACAAACTAAATCACCTCCGTTTCTCTTAAGATAATTGTGGAATAGAATTGCGTCTATCTACAATAAGTGTTGAATACCGAGTCCAGGACTCGAAGATGGCAAAACAAGAACAGGTGTTTCTTTTTCTTTTTTCTTTTTTTATTAGTTTTTTTCTGTGAGTTTTGCGCGTAAAAGTGTGAGCTTTGGCCTGAAGCCAAAGCAAGAACACCGTAAGGTGTGAGCTTTGGGCCTGAAGCCAAAGCAAGAACACAGGTGAAATAATGTGTGAGCTTCGGCAAGAACACAGGTGAAATAATGTGTGAGCTTCGGCAAGAACACAGGTGAAATAATGTGTGAGCTTCGGCAAGAACACAGGTGAAATAATGTGTGAGCTTCGGCAAGAACACGGGTTAAAAGTGATAGTTTTTTGGGTCTGTAAGTCAAAACAAGGACGCAGGTTTCTGTCAGAGCCAGTCCAGGACAGGAACTCAGATATAAGACGCTATAGCAATAAAAGATAAGAGCTCTATAAAAAAACAAAACAAAACAAAAAAAACAAAACAAGCGGGCCTATTGCTGAGGTACCGGCAGGGCCTATTGTGGGTGCCATGAAGAGAAAATATGGGGAAGACAGTGTGCAGTATCTTTAATGTTGACTGAACATTTAGCAGAAATCAGTTGTTACAAGTTAAAGGGAACTTAAGAAGGGTAAAGTAAAGCTGCTTTGAGAACAAAAATGAATCAAATGTGTTTTTCTCAAAAGGTTAAAGGAGTCCGGAGTATCACAACGTTACCCTCATCTACCCAGACATCACACACAGTAAAATCGGCAGTGTATATTTAACACTTAAAGAGTCAATTTCAACACTGAGTCAGTGAACATATGGTCCTTATCTACAGAGTGTAAAATTTACACCGAAGGTAGTGTTGAAATTTCAGTGTCAATTTAACTCTAGTTAGAGTTAATATTTTGCACTTAATTACACTTGAAAGTGTTAAATAAGTTTTACTCTATAAAGAAAATAACACTGTGGGTGTTGCTTGAATTCAACACTAATTGGTATTAAGTGTTAATCAGTAATTACTCTTATTTATTAACTCTTTCCAAGTGTTAAACTTACTTCACTACAAGTGTTGATTGAGAAACAACTCTAGTGTTCTCATATAACCTTTTCCTACTAGTGTTAAATAATTCCCCTCTATATATTTACTCTCAAGTATTTTTCTTACCCAACACCTTAAATATCAATTAAATTATTTTCAGTAAAATTACAGTAGTAAATTGTGATTTCCTCCTTAACCATCCACATTTAAATACTTTTAAAGGCGGAAAAAAATAATGCCACAACATACATTATTTATAGCAATTTATTCAACATAAAACTTAAACCTCAGGGTTTTAAGTTTTCAACTAGCAATATACCTTCAAGAGGAAATGTGTGCAATCTGCAAATCTTAAAATTGTGACAAGAAATAGAAATACGTCAGTCTCCATAAAACATTAGCACTGCTTTTGATTTAAAAACACTCATCTAAACCTTCATTAGATGGCAGTACGGAACTATGAAAGGGAGGAGTCTGTTGGTCCATATGCCATCTGAACATCCACGGGTTTAAAGTAGAACAGCTCTTGAACATCAAACACCAAGTGCCTGGAATGGCTTTAACAAGACTTTAAATGTATGGTAATGTTCTTCAAAACAAATGGTTTCCACACCTGAGCCAGTTAGTACAACTTGTTCATCTTTTACAATAATATTATGAATCTTACAAAAAACTGGCATCTCATCAGCTACCTCAATGCACACTAGTAAGCCAGGTCGGTATTCTGTGCCAAAGTGCTTTACCCAGTTCACCAACAGCACATTTGTAGATTGTGCAGCATTTAGTTTGGCAGCAACTTCAGGACCATTTTCTAATTCTCCAAGTTGCATCATCTTTCCAGGACCAGTTGTTAACCTACACTGGCTGAAAGACTCCCAATGCAGAGCCATGTATCTTTGGTGCTTTTTAGCCAGTGTCTTTGTGATATTTTGAAACTCTTTAGTTGTGTCTTGAAAAAGTTGTGCTTTGCCTCATAGCGCATACACCACATATGAAAAATAGGTCCAATTTTTCGTATGCATCGAGATAATGCATCATGAAATGATGCTTGGGCAAGAAAGGTTTTTAGATGGAAACAGACGTTTAAAAAGCTGATGATGCTCAACAATAATTTTTTTCAGAGATTGTCATACCGTCTGTTAGAGCTGGGGAAAACACTATATTTACTATGTGCAAGTAATATTAAAAGATGCCAGTACTCATTGTCTCGCTGCACTAGATCTCCAAATATCAATGGCATGTTGCGCAATAAACACCAGGTCTGGTTGCATTCAGTCCCAGATCATTACTTCCATCAGATAACTTTACTGCTGGGGACGGTTTCTCCTCTCTGTGTAGCCATAGTTGAATGACTCTATTCTAGCAGCCAGTTCTTTAGCAGTCAAGTAGTTGTCCAGTATGTACTCCAAAATAAGTTTTGCCTCAAATTGTGCTACTCCTTCTAAAATGTCATGCATGATATCTACAGCATGATTATCAGATGTGAAAATACTGTAGAGAGTTTAATAAACATGTACGCTTTACACCGTATACATGAGGTAGCTGTGGATTTTTTTGTATAGCACTGCAATGATCAGTATGCATGTCCTTTGTTCGCAAAACAACACTCTCTTCATGCTCACAGAATATAGTTTGAAAATCACTTTTCTCCATGATACAAAACCGACAACAATTTCGAGCACTGAACGATTCCACAAACCCAAACAGTCCATGTATAGCAAGATTATCTCCTGTCACTTGCACAATGCTGCCGCGAACAGGATTTTTAAACATCGGAACTTTAATTCCATCTGTTTCGAGTACTCTCAAGTCTTTGATGATTGGCTCAAGTATGGCATCAAACCCATAAGTTTTTATGTCCTGGGCATGAAACAATGCACACAAATGTATGTTGACTAAAGATGAATTTAGTCTTGGTGGAAAATTTCGCAAAGTAAAATATATCCCCCCTAATTTATGCACCCCTCTTTTGGATCCCAATGGATTGGCAGTCTCAAAGTCATCATAAAATAATTGAATTTGCAGTGCATCATGATCCTTAGAGAAAAGAGGATGTCTCTTCATATAAGCGCCATCTTTTAAATCTAAATATACACTATCCCTGGCAGTGTGACTAGATGTAAACATATCACAAAGGTTTGGGTTTCTGAGAATAGACTGCAGTGTTTCTAAAATTGGAATGTAGGCAAATTTATCAGTTACAACTACCTGATTGTAAGTTCCAGTGCTTCTGTTTCTTCTGTTTTCAAATCTGACACCGAGTACTTTTTTCAACAGGTTCAACTGTATTCCATTTCTGGTCAAAATATGCTTTTCGTTGATTCTGTATTTAATGTAGTAAAAGGATTTTCGAGTTTTTCAAAACTTTGTTCAATTTTAGATTTTGTGCTTGTATCCTGAGGAGATAAACATTCGAGAGCAGCATCTTTTAGCTTGATTATGCAACTCCAGTGCAACTTCTTCCATGGACAATACAAAATTATTCAAAGCAGACTGGCCAACACAGATACCTGGAGTTGTGCAATGGCAGATGCACACATATCACAGTACTTATACTGGGCACTGGCAGGATTTGAGAGCTACAGGCTGCCTCTTCAGTATATTGTAACTCACTATTACCAGAAACACTGTGACTGTCTACATCGTTTCTAACTTCACTCTCAATCTGCTCAGTATGTTTTTTATTTAGGTGTTTCCTGAAGTCCCGAAAAAGTGCCAAAAACACAACAACATCCCTGTCTGAGAACATTTCAGGCGTAGTGATTTACCAGGGCAGAAACCATGAATCAATCGCATGTGCCGTATAAGCATGTTGGTGCTCACAAAATGAGCCTTGCAAGCAAAACAAATCAACCCCATAGCTGCATTACAAAACTGAGTGAAATAAAAAATTCACTCATAATATAATGGCATTCAGCAGCACATAATACATGTTGACCACTTCAAACATATAAACATGCATCTTCAGTGTAACATCCCTAACCCTCATCTCAGCAACACGTGGACTCTCCTGCACTTTGCCGATATCTATGTTGTACACAGTTGTCTGTATGTAGGTGTACATGTGGTGAAGCATGTGACTGTAACTAATACCAAATACAAAGTGTGTCTTAAAGAGTTCATCGAACGCTCCAAGTGAACTGTTTGACTTGCATGGTAAGACCTGCTTGTCCAGAATGATGAAGAAGTCATGGATTGTGCTCCTTTTCATCCCAACAGCGAGCAGGTAGGGCTGAGTGCGGCTCTTGATGGCATCAATGTGTTCCTGGAGGCTTGTCCCAGTCTGACAGAAAAAAATTAACATGAAATGCTGGATATCAAAGATTAACTGCTAGATCTCTTTTGTTAGGTCTTAAATTTTATTAAGAAGGTATATAATTTTTTTCTCCAAAGATCTAAGATATTAGATAATTTATACTGTTTGATAAAATAGTTTTACACAAGGACCAACTTGATACATTGTAAATACAGACAATTCAAAGGACAAAACATAAACAAAAAATTTTTGACAAATAAAAAAATACAAACCTTCTTAAACACAACAAGATGTTTCGGCTTGAGCTGCTGACACTTTGCCTGGTCTTTTACAGCCTTGGGCGGAAGGAGGAATCAAGTGGAGGAGGAGAAGGATGGAGGAAAGATCGCTGTCCCATCCTGTCAACACAAACAAACAAACAAAAAAACAAAAACTAATTAATACGAGAGTACTATAAGCTCAAAACCTAAAATATTATGCATGAGCCACAACTAAGACAATAAAAAGTTCAAAAAACTGTAATAGAAGAAAAACAAGAGTACAAAAGTAAAAAAATACCAGATTCAAGGGTGTCATCCATTTCCTCTTCACCTGACGTAGCTTCAGCACAGTAGATTAGTTCCTCAAGCTCACTTGAGGTGGGAAGAGCCTTGCTCTGCTGGATGACTTTTTGCTTGAATGTAGTGGCCACCTGGACAGATACTCCCACATGAGAAATTCTGACAACTGATGTTATAAAAAATTGGTGACAAAATAACCTTTTTGAGATCAGTTTTTCATACATCTATGGTTATTAAGTAACACAATATCGCCATGTTCACTTAGCATAGCATAAACTAGGGCAAGATATAGAGACTTACTTTTCCAAAAACTTGGCCGCTACATCTTCACCAAACTGCAGGATGAAGTCTTGCTCTATCTGCAACAGAAAAAGGATACCAGATTTCCATTATTGCCATCATATTGTTATTTACAGGTGCAATTTACCCTCATTTAAATCAGAAATATTAAGTGCCTTTGACTTCCTGAAAGAACCAAATATTTTGAATGGTTGGAGATAAAATATTTCATAATCATAGAAACAATAGATTTTATATGTTTGGTGGCATTACTAACAAAATTTAGTTCCAGACTGCAGATATAATTAGGCACAGCATACAAGGTAATAATGAGGACAGGACACTTAATTTGTACTTTGGTTGATGCACTTATTGATTTTATATTGCCACTCTTGATATGAGGCAAAAAGGTTGCAATATTAATTTACCTCTGAATGACCTAATGCTAATATTTGTTAAATACTGAATTACCAGTCCTTTGATGTCTTGAAACGTGGAAATTCAGTCAGAACCTCTGAGGATCTGTCTTCATCGAGGACCATATTGCGGACGATATTCAAACGTCATCTTCATCTTCTGCATGACGGCAGCCTGCCAGATGAATACTTCATGAAGGATATGGCCTCCCCGCATTGCTCCTCACTCAGGGTGGTCTGAGGACTGATAGAAGGATCTCTTCTAGCTGTCGGCCCACCACCCCTCAGCTGACGTGATGACCCTCTGCTCTCCAATGAAACACTCTTCCTCTGAATGGTTTTGAGTCTCCATGCTAGGTAACCACTGCCACTTTCTCCATCATAGAAGTGTTCCTTCAAAATAATACGGTCATTAGAAATTAAAACAGCAGCAGTTAATTAAATTATGAAAGTAGATTTAAGTATGAGTAACAACAAACTCATGAAGCAAAAAGTAAACACTGGACTACTTGAGAAATAGCAATGTGATATTTGCATGGCATGATACTTCAAAAGTAAGGTTCAAAAAGGCTTACATAGCCATTCTTGGAATATGGATCCATCAAGTAGGGGAACATGGAGACAATGCCACGAGCATAAGTCTCTCTCACATGCCTTGGTGGTGATGTCCTGTCAAGCACAGAATAAACTGGTATACTAATTTAAATTTTCACAAAGAGCAAAGAGAGTTAAAGAATGGCACTCAAATCACGTTTTCCCCACTTGCATAGAAAAAAAATGGTTTGACAAGTGAAATGGCATAATCATGCAGGAAACATTTAACTTAAAAAAGGCAATCTAAATTACCCATAGGTTTCAGTCATGTCTGCAGTGAGGATGTTAACCAGTTGTCGCTGGAAGAGTCTGTCAGACCTTGGTACGATTGTATTCTTTGACAATGCGGTTCCACCAGGTTTCTTGGTGAGTGCAGCTTCAACTACCTGTTAAGGGACAGGAAAAGACAAGTCTATGCTAATTTAACAACAAATTATATTTCACAATATCTTAGAGGTGACAAATAACTGGCATTGTGCGTGACTAAAATATTGACAAATAGTTTAAGCGACTAGTAATTCTGGTGCTGACTAGCGAGGAGGGGACATTTAATCGTATAGTCGACTAATCACGTGCATCCCTAGTAAACACACCTAGTCATATGTTGCAAATAACACAATCCTAAAAGAAGATGACACAACAAAGTCATATACAAACCAAGAAAAGAAGATGACAACCAAATTTTATATATCAACTTACATTTTTGGCATCATCATCTGCCTTCTGCCGTTTTCTGGCTGGGCTGAGATCCTCTTCAAGGATGATTGTATCATCAGAGCTGCAGGTTGTGAGTTCCAAGATGATTGTATCGTCAGAGGCCCAAGATTCAAGCGGTGAATTAGCTGTGACATCAAGCTGTGGACTTGCAGACGAAGCTGTTCCTGGGAACCTACATGTTGTTCAGGAGAGAGAGATGGAAGTGGGGGAAGAAAAAATCATCTACTATTTGTCATCTTTTAAAAACCTGAAAGTGTGATGATAGTGTGTCTTAGTTAAGCCAAAAGAAATTGCAATCCACACAGAGTTACCATTGTCAAATCGGATAGTAATACGCCAGCACTGGGTTGTTGTGCCACTTCTTCAAAGACGTCTGCATCAACCTCAGTTCCTGTCTCATCAAAAACTCTGACACCTTTGGTGACAGGTGGGATGGAGAACTTTGTGAAAGCTGGAAACATAGTGACTTAGTTACCTTCTCTAGATACCAAACTGTTGAGGTGACAAACTAAAAATAAAATATCTGACCATAAAAAATCAACACTTCATTGATGTGACCTCTAAAGATGCTTAAAATACCATGAATACCATGAAATGGAGACATACAGATAAATTCCAATTACATAAATAATTTGCATTTGCATTTATCAACATGTACATCCACTTTTCTTTGTTTTCACAAGGGTGTGTCACAAATGGCTTACCAGAATTCAGGAACTCATCCAGACTGGGTTCACTGATCTTAACATACTTCTGTTCGTTATTGATTTTTGTTTTAATCAACATGATGGTATCTGTAAAAACAGTAAAACTGAATCCTTATAACAATATACAGCACACTCAAGCAGTAGGCCTGGGCAATAAATCAGTTTTAACAATAAATCTTATTTTCAGAAAACTTACATTTTAAAGTGGAAATCTAAATTTTCTTCAACTTCACTGTAGTTATATAAAAAAATTTAAGCTTTTGTCACAAACTTTAATTCTGTGAGTTTTAGTGGCACCTATTAACAGAATAATGTATCTTTTGTTTATGCACTGTTAGTATATACAGTAAATGTATCTTTTTTTATAAAAGAAAATCACAAAAGGTTGATTGATGTGAATAAAACTTATTTTTGCCCATCTCTATTGAGCAGTAGCATTAGCTCTTGCTGGCATACAGAATACGTGTTGGATTTGGAAAAATAATCAGATTTCAAATTTAAAGCCCTAAGGCCATGCTGTATCTGAGGTGAGAAAGCACACACTTTAACATGAGAGTAAACACTAACACAAATACTAATGCCAAAAATAATTGAAATGTTACTTACCATCACCAGATCACATACCAGACAAATCTAAAAAAAAAAAAAGCAGAAAACTAAATGAACTACATAAGATAATTAAAAGTAATTCTCTGTTTATATCCAGAAGACACTGCTGCACTAGACATATTGGAAGGTTTTAATTTCTAATCTTTGTTTGTTCTTCCCTATAATGCATATAAATTCTTAAATGTCCACATAAATGTTAGTTATGTCAAAAAAGTACCATCCTTTCTCTGTCCACAAGCCTTTAAAAATCCAACCATCCAATCCATGTCTTCATCAATCAAAAACAGCAATTAAGTGGCTCTTAAAATATCTCCAAATATATTCGACTCAGACCGTCTTGGGTAACATAAAATCTTAAATTTAAGACTTACATGTAAAAATAGTTATAGTTTTTGACTATAAGATCCCTGTATTTGTTTAGCCTCTGCCTGTGTGTGTCTGTGTGTGGGCTAACATGCAGCGGATCTGATGTGACACAGAGCAGAGGAGCAGTAACAAAGTTAATAAACTTACATAAGCTAATACTATTACATCAGGAGTACAAATGAACCAGTAATGCCTGGACATCATTCACACTTTTTTAGTAAAACCACAAGCTTAAAAGCGCCATTTGTCCGTGCAAATTTACACAAAAGAGGAAAAACACTACACTTAAAAATGAAATACAACATGAGCTTACCGGAGCATTACAGTTATGGACACCACGATAAAAGGGTTGCAAAATGCATATGTTGTTGGGGACAAACTACTGCTGTAACGCAGGCAAAAACAATGCAGCGGAGTACAGTCTACGACCCAGCCGTTCACTCGTCCGAGCGCTGCGTTAGACAAACTGCGGTAACGGCTAAAGCTTGTCCAGGACAAGTCCCAAACATGCCGCTTCGAGAGATTAACTGTACTTTGGTTAAAACACAAAGAACCTCCGCCTTAAAAATGTTACCTCTTGATGTTGTGTTGAGTTCATGTTGTGTGCATGCAAATATTGCATGCACATTTAAGCTAGCCATCCACGTGGTCAGCCTAATCCTTTAAAATTCGACACACTATGACAGATACCTCATATGAAATGTACAGTTATCAAACTTAACTGAGATATTATAAATTCTCTTTGTATATAAATCAAAAATTCCTAGTTTAATAAGAGAAACTTACCGCAGTCATTCGACGACAGGTAAATGGCGGATGCAAGACTCTTGGTCCGTTTGCAGCATGAGGAGAAATTGAGCGGGACTGCTCAGAGTACTTCACGGCCGTCTGGTGTAACTTTGATTTGACACTGTAGCCTCCTAGAGTACTTTTTTACACTGTGTATTTAACACTGAAATTTTTCACCAACTCTGGGCTGCACAGGGGCGCATTTTACTCTAATTATTGTTAATATGACACTGTCAGAGTATCTAATCTTTATCACAGCATATTTTACTCTGCTGAATTTACTGTGCAGGCGCCTGAAAAGCTCAAAAGGTAAGCACAAACCTTTTCAATAGAATTGTGCATATTGATTATAACTAAAACAATGTCTGGTGTAGATGATGCCTAGTCTTAAGTGAGTCAATACATATCATATTAATGGTAAAAGAGAAATTAGAGAAATAAGAGAAATGAGAAATGGAGGTTGAAGTCCTCACCTAAGAATATCATGCGCAGAAAAGAGGGAAAAGAGAATTAAAATACACGTGTTGGGTTTAAATTATGTGGGCTGGGTCTTTCTTCAAGAGTTAAATGAAAAGGAGGCCGGTGAAAAGAAAACTCTGAAGAGTGTGAGTATTACTTTTGGGGTGGTTTTGGTGCATAATTTAAGGTGTATTAAAGCTGTTAGTGAGACTGGGTTAGGACCCCCAGTAGTCAGCCGCAGTATAGTCACCAGGACTTTCTGTAGAAGCTTGCTGACTATAGGTCTCCTAACAGGGCACTGCTTCCATACACTTGAAATTGTGTGCGTGTGTAGTGTTTTTTAAAGTAAGTCCATAAATTATGGCAATTAAAGGAGCAGGCAAGTTCAAAATTTGTGAGAAGGAGTAGTTTTGTGTGTATTTAGGAGGCATTAATCCCAAATACCATAAGAAAAACAGGAAATAAGTGGATAAATTGAATCAGATTTTTTTTAAAAATAGTTGACTTCCAGGGGATGATGCTCTGCTACTTTTGAGAGAGTTTAAGTATAAGTTGATACAAGACTCAGACAGACGACTCTGACGAACACAGACACAGAGGGAGAGACAGAATGACCTAGAGAAGATAAAAATACAGAGAGGAAGCATCAGCAGTCGCAGACTTTTAAACTAAATTCTAGACCCTCACAAGAAATCAGTCAAATTCAGACTTCTATACAAGGGAAGAATAACTTAGACCCTAAACAAACTAATGGTATGAGAGAAGGGTTAACTTACACATTTTCCACAGTTCCATTCACATAGCCATGAGCACAAGATAACACACTCCACACCTAGCCATCCTCCTCTTTCTCATGATCAAACGCTCTGTGCATTTTTCCCTCTGCCTAGTGAGAACGATAACCATCTATTAATAGATTTGATGGCTTAACTTCAGGCCCAATTGCGAGCAAAACTAGATGCCAAAAACAGGAACCACAGGTCAGCATTTGCCAGCACATATGCCTCTGATTGCTCAAACTTAAGGCCCCTGGCTGATATGCTATCAGTTGAGCTAATAAATAAATAAATAAATAGAAGGTTTAGCTTCTGTCTATATTAAATGAAACCAATCACTATTGCATTGTTATCATTTCCACATGCCTGTGCAATGAAGAATCGCTTGCTGCTGATACTTGCAATGAAGACCAGCTTACACGTAGTCGCTCACATACAGGATGCTACTGAACATGCAATGAAGAACTGCTCACACCTGTGATTTAGGTCTCCAAAAGGGGGACACCATACTGTCTCCCTCCTGGTTGTGCCGTACCCTAAAAGGTGGTGGTCACTTGCAGTTTGGGGGCCTGCAAAGCTGGTTACAGCCTGATGGATGCTGCACAATGCAGGATTTACATTTCCTACTTCTGTTGATTGATATGGAGAAACCATGTCAAAAGGGGAAATGTTAAAGTGAATATGATTCTATAATGGTAATGTTAAACATTTTTCTGACTTTATGTGCTCTACTTCAGTCTCAGTCACTGGCTGTTTGTTTTAATTAATTATAAATAAACTGACCTTGATAGGTGATAACAAGCAAAAGCCTTTTTCTGTCTCCCACTCGAACCTGAGATTAGAGATGTGTTCTCATTCACATTCAGAGGTCAACAGTATAGATACACTTGATTGTTCGGTACCGTTTCATTCGGATGTTTCTGGAATAAAAAAAAAAAAAAAAAAGGGGGAGAGGCAGGTACTGATGTATTACAGTTCAAATCAGACACTGTAGAAAACAGATAACCACCATACACACGACATGTTGAAGAGGCAAAAGCCATCACAAAAGACAGAACACATAGTCATGTACCAGTCACTGACTGTACTGACAACACATAACATCACATTAAACTGAGAGCTGATTTACAGAATGAGCCTTTAATCATCCAGACACAAGAACTGTATTTACTGATGGTTGTTGTTTATGGCACCCACAAAATGGACTACAGACAGGATATGCTGTATTTGAGTACCAAACAGGAAATGACTACTGTATGTGACTGTGACCTCTGACAGACTACAGACTTCACCCTCAGCACAGAGAGCAGGACTGAAAACATTGACTGAAGCACTTAAAGCAGCTCAGGGACAGATTAATATATGCACACTGTAAGAAAAGATACACAATATTTACTCAATAGAGATGAGGTAACAGACAAGCAATATTGTTTATTAGATTTCACAAGGTTCAGTATTAAGTAAATATTAATTAAATGATGCCCTTAATAGTTATCCATTGAGTAGATTCAAATAGAAAACAGTACATAATTGATTATAACCTCAACAAGAATATTGAGTTGATTTGAAAAAGATAAACTTCCTAATGTGGAAATACTACTAATGGAAATTAATTCTATGTGTCAGTGATATATAATTGTGTAATAGTCATCTACATTAATCTGCACATTGATTTGAATGTAGTAAATGCACTGAATTTAGTCTAAATAATCTTTTCCTTTTTAAGAATATTCAGCCTATGGCCCAGAAAGTACAGAACTTAAGAAATACTCAAATAAGAGTTTTATTAGCAATTCATTTTTGTGCTTTAGACGTGTTGCTCCACATCCATGTACACAGCAAATATCTGCTTCAAAATCAAAATCACAATCATATTGAATGTATTTTACCGAATACATTAATTCAGATCTACATGACCACAGAATCATTTCTTACAGTGAACTGACTCTTTTTGGTTAATCAGCACATTATGTGCAGTTTGTAAGGTTTTTTTTATTAATCACTATCTACCTAGGTTTGGCAGTCCCAAGGTCAAGTTGAAAGAGTAAAAATTGGCAAAAATCTGTGCAGATTCCAAATTAATCTGAGTTGAGGCCTTGCTTATTGCTTTGATGTCTATCAGAGCCTCCACCAACAATAGTATGGGGTTTTTACTGTTCGAACTTTGCACAGGACACGCTTGAGAGTCCTGCAATAGTGGGTCTCAGGGGGACGCCTCTAGACCTCACAAAACTTGATCATGTGTCATACTATGGTGCACTAACTGTACTGGTAGCATCTCTCCATACAGGTACAGGAAAAGAGTGACAACAGGGGGTGACGACGACAACATTCGGGTAACATTAGGGTGTGAGACCCTCCGACTGGATAGAGGACACACGAGGTACCACCTGAGTCAGTGTGCTAAAGCCTCCATATCCACTAGAACAGGGGTATCAAACTCCATTTCATCGAGGGCCACATTAGCGTTATGGCTATTATTGGGTTTTGTTAATGACTTTGAACTCTCCATATATTTTAGGTATAACAAGGTTAAATGTTTCTGATATACAACTGTAGTGTTGAAAGCAGCAAGGTCACTATATAGACTCATTAGTGTCTCACAGATGGGATGTTAGTGAAGTTTACAAAAGACTGAAGTTTGAACGCAGATATCAGTACAGTTGGTCCTTCAGAATAAACATAAAGCTAGTCAAGCTTACACTGAATATTTATTCTTATACATACGGCATGTCAAGATAAAGGTCTCATGTTAATAAACACAGCTCTACCAACAGGCAAAAACTTTAAAAGTTTTTGGCAAAAGCTTTAATTTTGAAATTAAAGCAGGAAGTCTTGAGTAGAAATAACACTTAATGGATTGTTTTATCTATGTTTGCTATTGTTGCTTGTTGTGTTGTTTTGCCATTGTTGTATTTTGCAGACACACTGGAGGCAGGTGGAAATGAAACCTCCAGGATACAGACAGCCAGTTTAACCAGTGTACCTCAAAAGGGGTCAGATTGATTTCAACTGTAAAAGAAGATGGCCCATTGTTCAGCTGAAATGGAGGGGTTGTCCATCCCACCACCAGGATCTGAAGACGAGCAGTGATGTTAATAAAGGGGAGCCATCACTGAGACAGTGCTGCTGCACTCCCTGGCCAAGCTGAAGGTCCACTGCATCGGCTCCAACCAGGAGACTACGTGGTCGTGAAAGACTTCAGGAGGAAAAGATGGAAACACAGACGCTGGCAAGGCCGTTCCAGATCCTCCTCATGACACACACAGCAGTGAAGGTTACAGAAAGATCAACATGAATCTACACGTCCCACTGCAAAAGTACCAGCTCCAACTGACCCACCACCTGGAGATCCACAATATCAGGAGGAGGTAAAAGCGCTCACTGCTACATGTGACGTGCCAAGTCACCAACTGAACAGATGGTGAAAGTAAATGCTCTATTCCAACGAAACCATGATGCCAGAACAGCGGACAAGAAACAAAGAAATCTAAAGAGATCTGCACCAGCATACAGTAAACTTTTCAACATTTTCATAAATATTCATGTGATTATAATGCCTTTATGATGATTCTAATGTCTGTTTATTCTGTGTTACAACCAGGTTCACTGCAAGCCGAGAATGGTGATCGTTCCCATGGAGACCACGGAGGTGTTTTCCCCTCATCTGACACCAATGGGTTTTTTCTCCTCTGGGCTCCATGAGAGGGTCATTCAGGAATTTTTCCCTAGAAAAGAGTTTTCGCCTGAATTTGCGGTGTAACCATTGATAGGTGTGACCTCTGAGAAGAACTGAGATGCATTGGATCTGTTTTTTTACAGCATGGACATTTGAGAATCATAAAGTTATAATGACTTGGGAGGCGACTGCCCGACGGCCTGTATAGGCCCGGGAACAGGTTCTCACTCTGAGTCTTTTCTTTCATTCTGTTTTATGATGATGGTTGTTATCTGTACTGAGTAATATACAGTAATAATAATAGTAATATCACTTGTGTAATTCTACAATCCCTGTTCTGTCTGTCTCATCTGTGCTATAACCAGAGAGTTCTATTCTCGCAAAAACAAATGCAACTGTTTTCCTGTTACTGACATCTTAATGATGTTTGATCTTAAGACCATGCAAAAGGTTCAATCTGATGTTTGATGCTTTCAGTAAACTTTGTATTTACTTAGTTGTTCCTATAGGAACAAAAGGAGGGAAAGTGATGGAAATTTAGCTGATTGTATAAGCTGTTATGTCTGAACTCATGATGATGTCGCTAGAAGTTATCTTGTTTTAGTTTTCACAGAGAACAGTGTGTGTCTTTTCCTCGCCATCAGGCCTGATAGACTTGTGGACTCTGTCTACAGTAAAACATACAGCATGTTCGTTTATCACTATGATGGTATTGCTTGTCAGCAGGAACTCACGTAAGCATGTATGTATCAGAAGTGCATAAATATTGTTTTTCCTAATATTCTGGATGGGCATTCACTCACAAAGCTCTGTGCTGTGTCTGAATTCCCATCTCTGTTCTGCAGACAGATATCAAAAGCAACTCTTTTGGGCAACTGAATCAGTGAAGTTACTCATTCCTTGTGTAATTAAAGAACCTTGTGGAGATTAGACCATCCTGACAGAATATTTCCACAACACGGGTTTAGTGTGTTTGGTTTGCCTTTCACAAGGATAATCAATACTTTAGTTCCTGTCCTGTCTGTGCTGCTGCAGAGGAGACCTGTCTGTCTGTTTCTGTGTAGGGAAAGGGGCTGCATTTCACAGCAGGGTGCAGCTAGAGGACCAATCACAGCCCTTGTCGTCTCCGTCTTCCCTTGATGGATTGACGGACAGTTAAAAAAAAATTCCTGCGTCCGGAGACGACGGAGAGGCTCTCCGTCTCTACGTACGGCACTTTACGGCACTTTACGGAGTACTATTGGCCTTTACCGCAATTAAAGGGATTGACACAAGTGAACATTTGAAATTCTAATGACAAAAGGAACACAAAATAACCCCAATACCACATTTAAAAAAAACAACAACAACATATTCACACACATACCAAACAAAATACTTCTGACTGTTGGTGCTCCTCAAAAGAGGCAAAAACTTTAAAGTTTTTTTTCTGTTCACTACCTCCTCACAGAACACATTATAATCTAACTGCAGCTGAAAGGCAAACAAGAATGCTTCCTGCAGGGCCATGGTTTGTTCTTCATCCTGGCCATCATCCTCTTGCAGCAGTTTCAGGGTGGCTCTTTGCTCTCCCTTGTCCATGTCCACAATACTGGGGAGTGAAATTCGGCCTTTGAAACTTTTTGTCCTGGTATCCCAGTTTGGGCACACCCATGAATAGGTATTCTAAATGTTCCCTTATTTGATTAAATTAATAGTATACTATTTCAGAAACATTTCTAGCTCTGTTACCTGCTACCTGCCAAAAAATCAACTTAAAATACATTATATTTCCCAAATGCACCCATATACCAAATTCCCCATCTCTTATCCACCCACATGCATTACTGTGCAAAGTTCTGTTTTAAAGTGTAAAACATTATAGTCCAAACTATGGTGCAATATATACCCCTCAGTCACTGGTAATGATGTGCCGTTCGTTACAAACAGCTAATACATATAGAATTGTATGAAAGTGTCCAACTCCATATGAAAACAGCTAATACATAGAAAATTGTATGCCATTGTCCAAGGGGATGAAGAGCATCATCAAGCAAACAGGAGAGCCTCAGCAAGATGTCCTCGTCATCACCATGTCACTCAGTACCAAAAGATGAAGACTGGTCTGCCCAACCACTACCCCACCAGGTGAACTGGATCCATGGATACCTGAGAGATGAGAACGCACAGGGACTACGAGACACAAAACTAATTTGCAACATGTGTTAAAGGGAGGGAGAGGAAACATCCTCTTCTCCACTACTCTAACAGATACAACCTGAGCAGCATCGCCTCCTCTCCACCTCATCAAACAGATAAAGCCTGGATGACACCACCTCCTTCCCACTGAATAGCCTCGGCTCATGGACACCTCGGAGTTGAAAAAGCACAAGGACTCTGGGGAAGAAAGTGAGTTTGTAAAATTACTTAAATGAAGAAGGAGAGGAGGTAAGTGTGTCAGAGGAAGACCCCTGGCAGTCTAGACCTATAGCAGCATAATTAAGGACTGATCCAAGGCAGCATGAGTCAGTCCTAACGATAAGCACTATCAAAAAGGAAAGTCTCTTAAGCCTGCTCTTAAATAAGGGGATGGTGTCTGCCTCCCGGACTGAAAGAGGGAGTTGGTTCAACAGGAGATGAGCTCATTAACTGACAACCTCTTCTGGACCAGCTGGAGAGTCTTGATAGACTTATTGGGGCAGCCTGATAATAACGAGTTACAATAGTCCAGCCTAGACGTAACAAATGCATGACTAATTTTTCTGCATCAACTCTGCCGGATCTTAATACTCACCATCTCATACTTTGGGGTGATTTCAATTGCTGGCTTGACCCAACTTTGGACAGGTCATCAACCAATATCAGTAAATCTGCTTCCTTTATTAAAACTTTTCTTTCTGATTGTGGCATTTTTAATGTGTGGCACACCTTCACCCTAATGACAGGAAATATTCCTTTACACTTACACCAGAACTGATTACTTCTGTATTGACAAACAGCTTTTCCCGCTGGCCAACAGTTGTACATACCAGAGCATTGTCATTTCTGACCACGCACCCTTGGTTTTGAAAATGTCTTTTTCTGACATTCCACAAAAGAATAGGCAATGGTTTTAACTCAACTTTACTTTCAGATGACAACTTTGTTAAATTTATAGAGCGAGAGATAAACTTTTTCTTTACTACCAACATTACCCTTGAAGTGTCCAATCTTATTGTCTGGGATGCTTTTAAGGCTTACATTAGAGGGCAAATAATATCATATACAGTTCAACTTAAAAAGAGGGCTGGAAAGGAGAGGGAAGATCTTTCCCACCAAATTAGAGAGATCAACAAACAATTTGCACAAACCGATTGGAACTCAAGACCAGGTTTGATCTGCTGACTACTTACTCTGATGAATATTCACTTTTAGCCTAATTTTGTAATGCAATAACTTGTTCCAGTCATTTCCATGCTAGAGTGTTTTATTTTGAAATGTAGAAGCAGTATTATATTGTAAATACCACATTTTACCATAAAAGGGAATTACAGTAGGAACAGTGAAATAACAGTATTTTACAATCAAAACAACTGACAGGTTGCAGTATCATGTCAGATGTTCTTTACAACACAATACTGTAAAATGTTTTACAGTAATAAATTGTTGATTTACATTACAATTGTGTGCTGTAATATAAAGTAAAGTATGTTTTAGTATAAATATACTTATACTTTAAGTATACTTAATATACTTTAAGTTGTTCCACTTTAGCACATGAAAGTACATTAAATGCACTTCAAGGTTAGCTTTTCTACAATTTAATTGCAATTAAAATACATTAAGCACTAAATAAGTTGCTCCAAAATTGCCTCAAGTACACAAAGTATGCTGAATTTCAGTACATTTGTGGGGTTTTTTTGTAACCAGGGAAGACTAAAATAATATTACTTAATATTAAAGCTTATACTTATATTTATTCGTGTAGTTATAAGCTTATATTTGTAATTTTTCCTTCTTTCTGTAACAAAGTAGTACTTAGTATATCTTAATCAAAGCACAGTACAATCGTTCCTATGTTAAAAAAACAAAACAAAAAAAAAAAACACAGATAATAGTATATACACTCCTGATCAAAATTTTAAGACCAGTTGAAACATTGAGAGAATTACATTTAGCACCAGTGGATCTTAAGAAGGTTCTAAGTAGTGCTTCAAAATGCAAAAACAAGAAATGGGAGTGAGACAAAAAATTGAGTAAGCAATTTATTTTTGCAAACAACCATTAAACTGAAATAGAGTGTTCATCAGCTGATGAAAAGTTTAAAACCACACCTAAAAAATCCCTAAACCCCCCAAAATAGAAATAAAATGTTTAAAAAAGGACTCAGTAATGAGTAGCTGTGCCATTGTTGATAATCACCTCAAAAATTCATTTTGGCATGCTCACATCCTCACATCAGAGCTTCGTAGACTCTGTGCAGCTGTTTCAGTCCTGCCTGTCTGAGAGGTCACTTCATTTCTACGTCTATGACGGCATCTTCTTCCAAGCCATACCCGTTAGCCAAAATGATGTTCTCAAATGTCAATTTTAATGCAATTTTAATGTAGACAACATTTGCAGGAATAGATTGTCAGCCAAATTCAAAACCAGTTGAACTTGCTCAAACATTTGAATGTGCTCAATCAGTTGAACGTGCTCAGCTGGAGGACGGCTGAAGTTTTTGCCACCCTCTGTTGCACTTTGTGATGAAGTTGATCAAAAGGAAGACTCAGCATCTTTTAACAAAAATAAAGAGTAAGTACACACTGCTTTTAGCCATTAAATACTGTTTTATCAACAAAAACAACAAACTAGACATTCACTAATCTATAGTTCAACTATTTTTTGTAATGACACAATTACTATAAGGTACACTAGACATATGAGTCAATTATTTTAAGTAATGCAATTTATGTGTTCAGGGAATGAGTAGGATGACGCTCAGCAGTTTTCATTGGAATGGTGTGTAGTCCTGGAACATAGTCAACTCTGAACAGTCACACTTGATGTGGCCTTGTTGCTTGAAATTAAGCAGTGATTTTTGTTGACCGAAACGATCGTGAGAAATGCAGTGCTCCACATAACGATAGAATGTTTGAAGATGAACTTTTGTTGGATTATTTGTTCCTAATTTTTTTCAGTCCCTCATACAGAAAGTGTCTCAATATGGATGGGGAATGGCTAATTAGATTAACTGAAACAAGGAGATCTGTATGATTATTCTATAACACTGTGCTTACAGAGGAAAATTGGACCCAACAGCGTCAGTCAGACTCAGTGGGAAAACCTTAATAGAAATAGAAGAAAAAATCAGGAGAAATCATTCTGGTTGACTTGACATAGGAATGAAGATGAACTGGCATAAGATAAAGGAAGGAAAAAGTCATCAGGCAGAGTGGAAGCCAGAGTGGCTGGGCCACATTGTTAAAAGTTGACTGGCTCAGACACTCTGTCTCCACCAGCAGCATGCCTTTTCTTTGAGCATTCTTTGTTTCAGATTTTTTGTTTCTGTATTTTTTCAGTTGCTCATGCTCATAAAATTACTCTATAAACAGCCAGGACCTTCATAATGCATGTCAGATTAACTAGATAGTTAAGTAGCAGTGTTTTTCGCAAAACAACAAGGTAAGATGAGCGAAGAGATGCCTGTAGTGCTCAAGTTTTTAATTGTCAAACAAGGGCTTCCGGCGGCAGGATAGTAGCTAAACCTTGGCGTCCACCCTCCATAAACATAAGAAAATCTACTGTCTGTGTGGTCAGTTTTCTTCTTTTCATGAAAGAAACTTAACTTTAAAATACAGCCAAAAGTAAATGCGAAAAAGAAGACAAACCATTGCTGCCCAGAAAAGCATGATGGAGAAAGAGCACAGTGAGCAAATTGCGGCCCTGGTGAAAGTAATGGAAGTAACCATGGCAAAAAAATAAAATAGCAAGGCCGATGAGAAATCAGAAGCTTGTTTCAGCTCTTTAAACTTTCGGCTGGAGAAACAAATAGGCAACATGTGCGTCGCTCTTTGGCAGCATACGGAAGAGATAAGGAACATTAGTACTGAGTCTGTGAGCCTTCAGGAGCACACTGCCAATGTGGAAAAATCAGCTCTGAAGAACCTACCAAAGTATGAAAAATTGAGGGCGCTTGTGCGTACCGGATGAAGAAGATCACAGAATGATTCCCCGTCCTCAAACCCTTTCCGCCTGAGTTGATGAGGTGCCACCGTCTTGGGTGACCACCTACCCCTGGTTCCGTAAAGGCTCGCATGCGCCCGCTGATGGTAAAGTGCCTCCGCTTCGATCGAGATCACTTACTTAAGGAAGCAAGGAAAACCCCTCTCGAGGTAGATGGCAAGTTGCTGATGTTCACTGCAGACTATAGTGAGGCTACAACAAAGTGTCGGAAACCATGCCATAAGGTCATGTACGAGGCTCGCTCCCATGGATATAAGGTTTTCCTTCTTTATCCTGCTATGATCAAGCTCTTACTTTCCAGGAGTGTAGCGAGGCCGAAAAGTTTGTTGCTTCCCTGAAGACAGAGTAATAGTTTTGGTGGGATAAGCTTCGAAGGGTAAGACTGATTTGAGTAGTTTCGCTGAACAAAAGCTGACCTATTCTGACTGTTGAGCTATATGGTGCATTGTTTCTGTCATTAGGCCCACTCATGGTTTTTTCATGATATGATATGTGCTGTCCTCTTTTTGTTGTTATCTTTTATGGATCTATCTAATATTTATGTTGGAGAGTGGAGGGGCTATGACTGTTCTTCCATGATGACTGGTATATTTCTTGGGAGGGTGGGCAGTCTTCTTTCTTTTATGAGAGGACATGTGATGATCAAGGTTGAGTGTTTTTTTTTGCCTGTTGTTTGATATGATTGCTGTTATTTCTTTTTTGTCCTATTTTTATTAATTTTCTTCCTGTGTTCCCTCATGTGCGCAATGTGCGTATTTGTGTTTGTGTGCAAGTTGTTACAGCCCCTCTTGGGTGAGTGGGTGTCTGTCTGACTGAGGTTGTTTGTTTCCCTTTTGAGGTGATCAGCTGATCCAGCCACATGGTTGTTATCTTGATCAGACACACCTGTGCCTCGGGATGTGGAGGCCGATAAATGCTGTGGCTGATTGCTGCTGGGTCTCTTCATCTCATTTCAGCTTGTCCTCTACGCCAGCGCTCGTATCTTTGGTTGTCCTTTTGTTGTCTCCACAACACCTCACACTATACTGATTATTCCACACATCCACATGGACACTATTGATCACACTGACTAACACAACTCATACCCTTATGTTGTCAATTTGCGTTTCTGTCTGTATTATAAATATATTTTTCTATTTAATGTCGCACTTTGTAGTCTCTCCACTTTGTCATCACCTCGCTTGAAGCCGATATACATAGATTTAAAAATAAGTACTGTCATGTGGTTGCCTCCCCTTGTTATACTAAGAAAAGCAAAGGTATCATTATAGCTGCGAAATGTGATCTGAATTATACCAGTCTGGGCAGAGGGGGATATGATGATGGTCGAATCACTTTTTGTAAAATAGTGTTACGCCTCACTCTAGAGAGGCAGGGGTAACAAAGGGATTTCCCACTGGTGTGGGATTTTAAAGAAAAGGTTTTTATTGTAAATAAATAAATTAAGAAACACACAAGCCACAATGGCTAAATCAGGCAAAAAATTAACAAAATAACCACAGGCAAATAATGAAACAAACAAGCTACCTTAACTAACAAAAAGCGAGTTCCCTGAGCTGATAAAGCAAACCAAAACTGGATCATAAAACAAGCAGATGGGCAGTCTAAATAGGAGTCACTCTCTGGCCATGCCGCTGAAACAAAGCACATGGATATCAAATTAAAACAAAACCCAAAACCAGAGTTCACGCTACACAAGCGGATATATGATAAAACAAACTAAGCAACCACAAACTAAAATTCAAGCTGCACAAGCAGATATCCTAATTACTAAACAATCTATAAAACAGAAAACAACAGTATTCAAACAAGATTAAGCAAAGTCACAAGCAAGGGTAAACCAGTTCACAAAGGCGTAAATGGAGCACCGGGCACTGCGTCTCATCCAACTGTGCGCCCCGGGCTTATAACTGGTACAAGGCACATTGGATTTTAAAAAATGGCTGGCACTCAAAGACTTAAAAGACCCATCCCTCATTCACAGTGTTTGCTTTTACTCAATGACGCCCCCTCTTTAAAGGACATTCCACCCCTACATGAAATTTAGTAATTCCTCGCAGTCCCAAGAGTTAAATAATGGCGCTTTTCCACTACACGGCATGGCACAGTACGGCCCAGTTTTGTTGCTTTTCCATTACAACTGAGTACCTCCTCGGTGTGGGCGGAACTACCGTAACTTCATTTGCATGTGACACAGACAACCGGGAAGAAGAAGAACAACAACACAAACAATGGAGGACACTGAAGTGATCATGTATTTGTTGCTCACTCTGTGACTTTTTGTCACACACAAAGTGAAAGAAAAAAGAGAGAAGAATCCAGGGAGTGTAAAAATACCGAAACAGTTGCTGGTTTTAAAAATGGCGGAGTCAAGTTGTTTTTGGCTTTTACAATCCAATCAGACGTCCCGCATCCAATGACGCTTCCAATGACGATACTCATTGGCCAATCAGTGGAAGGCAGTCGGCTGACGTCGCGTTTTAGTATCGCTTCAGCTCGCTTGGAACCAGGGCTGAGAAGATACGAAAAAAGTACCTAGTACCAGGTACTAGTGGAAAAGCGCCACGACCGTGTAGAGCCATGCCGTACTGTACCGTACCGCGCCTGTGGAAAAGCACCATAAGTGAGCAAAACTCAGCCATTGCCCTAAAATGGCAGTCCTGCCGTTAGCTTAGTTTAGCATTGTCAATGTAATCTATTATTGCCAGCTAGCATGTCCTTGCAAAAGTGATTCCAAATAACTCAGTGTTTTCCCTACTTACTTCGCCTGACCTACATTCACAACAAGTACAATTGACAATGCAAATTAACATGAACATATTGACTCCTAGGCCGATTTTGACTTGGGACTATATTGTCAGGCTATGTACCTCAGTCATTTAAAGTATCTGTAATCAAACCTCTTCTGAAGAAGCCTCTTGATCTGGAGTTTTTTGCCAACTATAGACCAATATCCAACCTTTTCCTTTCTCTCTAAGATCCTTGAGAAAGCAGTCTGCTCTCAGTGTGACTTTCTACAGAGCAATGATCTATTTGAGGATTTTCAGTCAGGTTTTAGAGACAGCTCTGGTGAAAATTACTAACCACCTGCTAATTGCATCAGACAATGGACTTGTTTTGCTAGATCTTAGCTCTGCCTTTGCCACTATTGACCCCCATATCCTATTACAGAGTTTGGAACATTTAATTGTCATTAATTAATTAATAACATTAAGCCTATTTATCCTATTTATCAGATCAATCACAGTTTGTACATGTTAATGATGAGTCCTCCATGAACTCCAATAAATTTACTTTACATATGTTTCCTTTAGACAATGTTATAAGAAACCACTCCATAAACTGTCACTGTTAGGCAGATAATAAATAGTTATATTTATTGATCGAGCCAGACAAACCAACTAGTTAGCTAAACTACAAGCATGCCTTAAGGACATAAAAAAATCTGGATGACAGACAATTTCCTGTTGTTGAATTCAGATAAAACTGAGATTTTATAAAAGAGGTTTTATTGAATAAATACAAAAATAGTAAATAATTAAATTATCAGCCACCAGGGCCCAAACCAAGAAAAACTTATTACAAAATAGAACCTAAATAAAATATAGGCAGGGCTGGGGCTTACCAAGACAGCAGGGGTCCAAACAGGGCAATAAGATCCTCCACACACAAAAGAAAATCACCTGTGACACAACAAACCAAACCAATCTGGAGTGCAGAGGGGATCCACCACCAGGGAGTGAATTGCTGCCAGGGCCCACAGCACCCGTAACCAAAAACAGGAAAAATTAATACAGCCTAATTACAAAAAAGAGAACCCTGGTGGTAACAGAGTTTTAATAAAAATACACAACCAAATATATTAACATAATCTAGAGATTAACTGTAACCAAACACAAAACACAAACCATGAAATACACACTAATCTAAAGAAGACTGACCTAAGTCATGAAAGTGCCAGCTAAAAAACAGGAAGGTAATAGTGCTAAGGAAAACCATTCTGAGCAGCAGCAGTTCACAGACAGGCTTTCAGTGACATACGGCCGTGTGCCTGAGCAGCACATCCAGGGAGCAGCGCATCCACCGAGCTGTGCATGCACAGAGCGGTACCCGCAAAGCAGCTCGTCCCCAATACCAGCAAAAGTCTGGTTAACATGATGACAGAACAATTAACGGCATAAGTGTATGTGTAGGTCGACAAAGGCTGTATCATATGGACCGTTTGCTGGCGTTGGAACACCTGCACGGATGTCTCGTCCCAGTAGCAGCCCCTCAGTGGCTTAGGTTTTTAATTTTTTTTTTTTTAGATCACAAGTCACAACAGCCAATGTGAGCGTTGTTTGTATAGGACAGAGGGTGTAATATCCTTAACAGTTTGTAAGGCTCTTTGAGGGAAATTTGTAATTTGTGATGTAAGGCTATACAAATAAAATTGACATGACTTGATTGGCACAAGATAAAGGGAGACAAGGACTATAAACAATCGCATGGAGCAGACAGTCACCATGGCGGTAGAACAGACAAGGACAGGAAGTCAAGGTATCTGAAAAGAGATGGAAGATACAAATGCAACAGACAACATTTAACACTGCATCACCCTTTAAAATACTGTCACCTTGTCTTCTGTCTGAAGGATGTGCGACTGGAAACAAGCTTCTTACATTATTTTTTATAATTCATACTTGTGAATACTGCTCTCTTATATACTCCATCAGTTCTCAAAAGAATTGTCTTGAGTAATGGTAAAAATAATTATTATCTAATAGATATCTTATTCCATATAATTTTCAGGTGGCTTTCTTTGGTTCTGTTTGGGAAAAAAGGGTTTGACAGCATGTGTGAGTGGAATTCTATCAGTTATCTAGAAATGAATCTTGGATTCATATTATTCCCAATGAAGTGTAAGAATGTAAACAATGGTGTATAGGTATAGGTTAATAAAATCAAATGGTTGCACCCACTCAGTTTGTCCTGTGGAGCAGAGCTGTGCTTTTTGAAGTCCGTGGTCCATTTAATAATAGGATGGTTTGGAAGGGACCCTACGATGAGGTGGCGACTTGTCCAGGGTGTACCCTGCCTTCCGCCCTAAGACAGCTGGGATAGGCTCCAGCCCCCTGCGACCCTATGAGGATAAGTGGTAGCTAATGGATGGATGGATGGATGGATGTTTTGGAAGGGAAGGTCAGAGGTTAACTAATCAGATTAGAATTAACTGATTAATTGTGGGGACCATCAACATTTAAACTATAAATATATCCAGCTGTCGTGATATGTTGTCAAGTGATGGATGGACCAACTGCCCAAATGAAATAATCACAAAATAATGTGTAATTTCTCTCTCTCTCTCTCTGTAACTACAAACTCTACTCCTGTGATGTCCACAGCTTGACCATGGCTGACAACTGTGGGAAAAGGTTCATCAGGACATTGTTTGACTTCAGGCACACAAAAGGGACTGGAAACCGAGACGTTAAGCAAGCCAATCTGACAAACACATGGAGCTTCCCAAAAGTCAAAGTGTTCGGCTTCATGATTGGTTTAATGCTGACATTCCTTATTATGGCTTCCTATGTCCTGATGTGGGACAGAAAAGGGCTTTTCCTCGCTGTCCTGCCCTCTCAGCCCAGTCCTACAGCCATCCTGACCAGCAGCACAGCAGCAGCTGCTGAAGTCTCCTCTGACAAGAATTTATCAGGCATGAAGCAGCTGGTGAAGGTTATCAGCTCCAAACTGGAATACGCACCTAGGAAGGTGCCTGATGAGAAGGATGTCCTTGGAACAGATTCCCGTGTAAGTGTTGGAACATTCTTAGTTTGACTGATCTTTACTGTATAAATCTACCCTGCAGTAAACAGCTGTTTGATGAAGCTTGTATACACATAAGGTTTCACATCCTGCTAAGTGTTGCTAATGACCCACTGACTGTTGCTGATTTATTGTAACTCTCCCATGGGTTGTGCATGTTCTCATGTCACAGTTGCAGAGAGAGCATTACAAGTGAGTCAGTAATTTGAATACCATTTAGTGTCTTTTCAAAGCCAAATAATGCATGATACAGTCGCCTGTTATCAGGACCTGCATTATATCACTAAAGAATATTTCACAAACAGAGCACTACTCTACTCTAAAACCAAAACTAGACACTTGGGAAACAATGCTAGTTACTTTAAGTGTCAACACCATTTGGTTAAGTTTAGGGTTATGATTTGGTTTAAAATAGTTAGATTTCAGAAGTGACACCTTTGATACATGTGAACAACCCCATCCATCTCTTGTCCCCTTTTTCCCAGTATTTTTTCACTATTTAAACTACTACTACTAGGCGTACTATCTTGGAGTGATCATTGTTACCACGAATGGGTTTATACTATAGTTAATGGAGCACTGGTACCGTTAGCTTTGTTTCTTCTTTCAGTGGTCGAAACGCTTTTGCTGCTATTATTGTCAATCCTCTATATTGCCTGATTTCCGCAGTTGTCTGTAATTCCTCGCCATTTCCTGCCCAACATCAAGAGCCCTTGCTGGTATCAGGAGTTCTCTGGTGAAATCAGCACTGATCCATACAAGAGTAATGTCTTTACTCGGAGTTCAAAGAATTTCAAGGCTGTATGTAACCGCCTGAGAACCAACTTCCACCAGCATTTACTCCACAGAGGTGGCAAGCAGTTTCGTCTGCGCTGCCTGCCGTTCTTCTACATCGTTGGCCAGCCAAAGTGCGGCACAACTGACTTGTACAACAGACTTTTGCTGCATCCAAAGATCAAGTTCAACACAATAAAGGAGCCCCACTGGTGGACCAGGGGCCGCATTGGTAAGAGTTGCACACAGATTTTGTTTTATATTCTAAATGTAATTGATGATAATTTCCAAAATATCAGAAAACATTTAAGTATCTGTAATTTATCTATCTACCTGTCAGTTTTTGAACACCTCAGTTTCTCACTGAAATTCAAGCAATTCAAAGCCCAATGAATATCTTTAAATTGTAAGTGGTGAACTGCCATTAAAACGGTAATGTTACCCAAAACTGAAAAAAAGGCTACATTTCACAATAAAACAAAAAGGTGTTTTCTCAGGGAGCAAGAAATGGGTTAAAAACTTACAGCTATTTTGCAGCAAAGGAAGTTGATCTAGCCTTGAAATTTTGTGCTACCAAATCAGGTGTCCCAACATTTCTTGATCACTTACAACTTACCTTCTGTCTGCATAAAAGTAGTGTTGGAACACACTGTGGTCCCATACCCTTATGAGTGTCATTTGAACAGCATTGTACTGCAGAAATTTGTGTTGCTGCAACATTGGTGAGCAAAATGGTCTGTTTTGCTGGATCCAGGGACTGGGATTTGTACAGAGTTGTACAGAGTAAATAACTGAATTAACTATAAATTTTGCATTGGCTGTTACCAATCAGTAAGTATACTTAATAACTGTAATGTTGGTGTACCTCGGGTGCAGATTCTAAGATTTTCAAAGATGGTGTCCAAGTGGTCCAACATGTCTCTGTGGAAGACTACCTAGATCTGTTTGACTTGGCAGCCCACAACATCCAAGAAGGAATCAGTGGAAACTCATCTGGAGACCACCGCTCATCGCTCATAACAGGTGAGCACATGAGAAAGTGTTTGTGTGGGTATGGTATAGCATAATCTAGCCCCTCATTGTTTTCATTTGGTGTTATCTGAGGACAGCAGGTCCTGACCATGAAATTTCCCTTGTTTTCTATTTACTGTCATTTACATTTACTTTACTGTCAGTTGTCAACTGAAACTTCTTCTGTGTGCCATACATGTTGGAGAACTATGGAAAAACATTGATCTTACCCAGAGGCAGTGTTCTTTTTTGTTCATTTTACTCATTGCATTTTTAAATATTTTTTTTCCCAAGGTGATGATCAGACTGTCATTGTCTCGACAGGTGAAGCCAGTGTATCCACTTTTTGGGACAATAATGTCTGGGTCAGAACTCACAGAGAGAGGGAGGACACAGGCCCTTTGTTCCTGACCCAGGATTTCATCCATGCAGTCCAGCCCGATGCCAAAATCATTCTGATTCTCAGAGATCCAGCAGAGAGGTGAGTGTAGCGAGATACAGCAAAATGTTCTTTCATAGTTCAAACTGGCTTACAGTTCTGTACCTCTCTGTTTCCAGACTTTACTCTGACTACCTGTACTGCAAGACCAAAAAGTCAGTAAAGCACTTCCATCAGGACGTATTAGACTCTGTGCAGCTGTTTCAGTCCTGCCTGTCTGAGAGGTCACTTCGTTTCTGCACCTATGATGTCAGCCTCATCAAAGCCATGCCGGTTAGCCAAAATGATGTTCTCAACTTTTTATATATCAGTTTTCATGAGAAGAATGATGGCTTTTATAATAGATTTTCAATCAACAGCTAGATGTAGCTCAGTAGGTAGAGTGGTTGTGTTTGATCTCCTACTCATGTTGTTGTCCTTGAGTGACACACTTAACTCCCTGGCTGCTTTGTACAGCAGCACATCCCTCATGGGATGGGTTGAATGCAGAGGGCAAATTATGTCTACTTCAGAATCAGAATCAGAATTCTTTATTTGTCATTGTACCAACAGGCGCAACGAAATTAAAAAGTCAGCAGCTCTTGCAGACAGTGCAAAGAAAAGTGTATCAGTAAAAATAACAATAACAATAATATAGCACAAGAATAACACAATAGAAAAAATATAGAGATATAATTTAAGTGAAGACTAGGATATTGCACTTATTTTCAAGACATTCAGGTGAATTGCATTGACATGAACAGAGATTTCCCAACCTAACAGTATTTGCTTAACTATTTGATGGAGAAGTCTGCAGCGTTCAGGGAAACGACAGCTCTTGGGTAAAAGCTGTACTTTAGTCTATTTGTTTTTGTCTATGTTGCCCTGAAACGCCTCCCTGAGGGTAGGAGTTCGAAGAGGTGGTGGCCAGGGTGTGAGGGGTCCCTGACGATGCTTCGGGCTCTCCTGAGGCAGCGGGTGTTGTAAATCTCCTCCAGGGATGGAAGAGGGCAGCCAGTCAGTCTCTGAGCAGTGTTTATGACCCTCTGGAGCTGCTTCCTCTCTGCCGCAGTGCCTCAGCAGTGCAGCTGGAGAACCACAGCAAGATGCCCTGGCTCAGCACTGACTCCACCGAGCAGCGGTAGAAGGACACCAAGAGCCTAGTTTTTATGTTGCTATTCCTGAGGATCCTCAGGAAGTAGAGTCTCTGCTGTACCTTCCTCAAGATTGAAGTGGAGTTTGCAGTCCAGGTCAGGTCTTCACCGATGTAGGTGCCCAGGAACTTGAAGTCTGGCACAATCTCCACCCTGTCCCCATTTATTGTAATGGGCTGAACGTCCTGTTGACACTTCCTGAAGTCGACAATCAGTTCCTTCGACTTGGAGGTGTTCAGGATGAGGTTGTTAGCGGTGCACCAGACTGACAGTCGCTCCACTTCCACTCTGTAAGCAGTCTCATCTCCTCCAGAGATGAGCCCCACCACCGTAGTATCATCCGCAAACTTGATGATGGTGCTCTTTGGGTGGGTGGGGGTACAGTCATGGGTGGAGAGTAGGGGGCTTTGCACACAGCCCTGTGGGGAGCCGGTGTTGGTGCTCAGTGCTGGAGATAGGTGGGGTCCTACTCTCACCCTCTGGGAACGGTCTGTCAGAAAGTCCAAAATCCAACAGCAGATGTTGTGGGAGAGACCCAGGTCCCCCAGTTTGCTCACCAGTCTGCTCGGGATGATGGTGTTGAAGGCCGAGCTGAAGTCCAGGAAGAGCAGCCTCGCGTAGCTCCCTCGCTGTTCCAGGTGTGTCAGCATGGTGTGCAGAGCGGTGAGACCATTTTCAGACCAGTTTCTCGAAGCACTTCATAATGATGGGGGTAAGTGCCACTGGCCGGTAGTCATTAAGGCTACTGATGTTGCTCTTTTTTGGCAGAGGGATGATGGTGGAGGACTTTAGGCAGGGTGGGATGGAGCACTGGGTGAGGGACTGGTTGAAGATGTTGGTGAAAACCCCAGCTAGCTAGTCAGCGCAGTCCGTCAGCACCCTCCCTGTCACACCATCAGGTCCAGCAGCTTTACGGGGGTTCACTGCTCTCAGGGTTTTCCTCACTTCCTGTACCTGCACAGAGAAGGTCTGCCCGTGTTGGGATGTCAGCTGCAGTGAGGGCCCCGCTGGTGGCTCTGCCTCGAAGCGGGCGAAGAAGAGATTAAGCTCCTCCGCCAGTGAGGCGTCCCCGGAGATTGTGGTGGTGTTGCTGGATCTGAAGTTGGTGATGTGCTGGACTCCTTTCCACACCTGCCGGCTGTTGTTGCTGCTGAAGTCCTCCTCGATTTTCTGCCTGTAGACCACCTTGGCCTCTCTGATGCCTCTCTTCAGGGCAGCTTGGGCACAGCTGTACAGGTCCCTGTCTCCGGACCTGAAGGCGCTGTTCCTCTCCCTCAGCAGTACCTTGACCTCCCTGTTCATCCAGGGCTTCTGGTTGGGAAACACCCGGATGGGCCTGTCCACTGTGACGGTGTTAACACAGTGTTGGATGTAGCTGAGTACTGCGGAGGTGAACACCTCAAGGTGGGAAAATGTCCCAGTCTGTGTTTTCAAAGCAATCCTGCAGCTGCTGAGAGGCACCTTCAGGCCAAGATTTCACAATTCGTGTAGTGGGGGGTGCTTGCTTCTTCACAGGTTTGTATGCCGGGATCAGTCGCAGCGACATGTGATCCGATGAGCCTAGGTGGGGTAGCTGGATGGCCCTATATCCATGCTTGATGTTGGAGTAGGTTTTATCCAGCGTCTTGGCTCCCCTGGTGGCACATCTGATATGCTGATGGAATTCAGGGAGCACAGCTTTCAAATCAGCATGGTTAAAATCCCCCGCGATCACATGCACTGCCTCCGGGTAGTTGTTTTGTTGCCAACTGAGGGCATTGTCCAAGTGGCTAAGAGCTGTGCTAGCGTTAGCGTCGGGTGGAATGTACACAGCGGTCGCCATGACAGCGGTAAACTCACGCGGAAGGTACGTTGGTCTGCCCGCGGGGATGAGTATCCACGGGGAGCCCGGTGTCCGGGCTATGTCCGGGGGTATGGTGCGGTTGTAAACAAACTCCTCAGATACACATCGTTCACTCTGTAGTCCAATGCGTAAAAGATCCTGCCGGCCGTAAGTGATGAACACGCAGCAGGTCGTGCCGAGAAAAGACAAATACACTAACAAATAGTGATGGGACGAGCGACACTGGTGCATCAGCACTGTGCCGAGAGCTCAAGAGGGAAACCTCGTATCGGTGCGTGTATTGCTTTAAGAAAGAATCACGTGACAGATACAGGAACTGTATCGTTTGGATGTGCCGCGCCAAAGTGTGTTTATCAGGAAACAAACTGTATCAACATGTCGTGGGTTTGTCGGATGGAGTTTTGCTTGATCATGGATCGTTCTAGGAAGTTTTCCCCGGTGTGGAATAATTTTGATCTCGTGACGCCAAACAAGGTAAATCTTTTTCTCCTTTATATACTATTTTTTACGGTGGCGCATTGCACTCACTTTATCAGTTTATCAAGTGAATGACCTGTGATACATATGATAGTCAGTTAAAGAGCCTTAGAGTTGCTTTATTCATGTTATCATGTAATTATGAGATCCTGATCTCGTAATCATGAGAGGGTGTCTATTTTTTTAACAAGTGAATGCAATGTTCTGGTAAGAGGTTTGAATTGTTTTCAGATAAATTAACTTTTTATGTTATTGTAGGTGAAGTGTCGGCTCTGCTCTACAGAGCTATCTTATATCAATAAGTGCACTTCATCAATGCTGAGGCATTATAGAGCTCGGCATGGCAATGAAGAATTGGCAGATACTCGTGAGAGTACCCCAGGTATGTTGAAAGTCTCTCTAAAAATTGTGCTAAAAAAAACATGCATGCATGCAAACAGACAGGCTCCAGGCCTGGTATCGAACCTCCAACCCTCTTGCTGTGAGGCGACAGTGCTAACCACTACACCACCACGTCGTCTTTTGTCTATTTGATATTGTTTGTAAAAATTACAGTCCTTTTATTAAGCTTTTGACAAAATAGTTCCTTTTGGCTTGCAGTTCCTAACAAGCAAGCAGTGGATGAGGCAGTGGTCAATATGATCATCAAAGACTGTCAGCCACTCAGCTTTGTTGAAAATGAGGGATTCAGGGAGCTCCTGAAGCTTATTCTACCCTCGTATGCTCTACCAAGCAGGAAGGTATGTTTAAGAATTTTTATTATATGTTTGTACTAACTATATAACTATATTTTATTGGTGTAACAGTATTTGTATGATTATTTTCAGACCATCAAGGACTTGGTGAGCCAGAGATATGAGGAGGAAAAGGAGAAAACCAAAAGGACCTCCAGAGTGCCGTTGCTGTTACTTTAACAGCTGATATGTGGACGTCTATGAATATGGAGGCATATCTAGCTGTTACTGGCCACTATGTGGACAAAGAAAGCCATGAACTCCATTCATCAGTCTTGGCAGTGCAGCATTTTCCTCAGAAACACACTGCAGAAAACATTGCCACGGTTAAAAGGAGCCTCATGGAGGAGTGGGGCATAGCAGGAAAGGTCAGGTGTCTTGTCACTGATGCAGCAGCAAACATGACTGCATGTGCTCGAATGCTGCAAATACGGCATACCATTTGTATAGCCCATTCCCTGAATTTAATTGTGAGAAAATCATGTGATCAAATCCCAACAATAACTGAAATACGCAACAAAACACGACACATTGTGACATACTTTCGATCGAGCGTGACTGCTAAAGAGAAGCTCACTCAAATACAGCAACAGCTGGGAACACCGGGCCATAAATTAATAAACGAGGTGCCAACACGATGGAACAGTACCTACCAAATGTTTGAAAGAATGACTGAGCAGAAGGAGGCAGTCTGGGTGTCACTGGCCTCATTAAAACCTGACATCACTCCACTGACTCCAGAAGAATGTCAGATCATTGAAGAGATGCTCAGGGTTCTTGCTCCTTTTGACCAAGCTACAAGAGAACTGTCTGAGGAAAAAAGGGTCTCTGGGTCAAAGGTCATTCCCATGATGAGAATGCTCCACATTGAGCTTCAACGTCAGGCCACAACAGTGACAAAAGCAGCTGCTCAGCAACTGGCTGAAAACCTGAGGAAGCGGCTAACTGACGCTATTTGCGGCATGGAATCTCTCTGTGTGATGACTCTGGCAACTCTGTTAGATCCCAGATTTAAAAAGAATGGATTTGTTAGTCAGCAAAAGGCAAGTGAAGCGGTGAAGAGACTGCAGTCAGAATGTGCAGAAGAAATGAGGAGCCAAGAGCCTGACCCAAGAGAAGAAGAGCCTAGCTCTTCACATGGGTCAGAACCCAGTTCAGGTATGAAAATACATTTCTGTGGCACTTATGTGATATGATATATCATGTGATAATAAAGTAATGAATAACTATTTTTTTAGGGCACAATCTCTGGAAAACTTTAGATATGGAGGTTGCAGAGACCCAGAAGACGAGGAACGCAACAGCTGACTCCATTATTGAAGTCCAACGCTACCTGGCAGAAACAAACACACCCAGAAACCAAGATCCTTAAAACTCTCTGCTCACCATCATCGTCTGTACCATGCGAAAGAGTATTTTCCAAGGCTGGGGACCTGGTGTGTAAGAGGAGAAATCGCCTTGGAGCAAAGACACTCCAAAAACTTTTGTTTCTCAATAAAAATTCATGAACTAATCACTTTTTTGTCTTTTATTTCATATGATTTAACAGTTAAGTTGACAAATGTGCACATAAGTTAAAAAATTGTAACTCTGATTTTTTACTCTAATTTGCTATATTTTACATACCAACTCAGTTTTAGCATTTACACGAACAAGGAATTTCTTTACCTGCAATGATTTTATAACTACTGCAGGGGTCACTATTGGGTGACCAACACAGTATCAATACAGTGCCGACACAGTTTGTTTAGTGTGTCAATACACTCCTTGAGGTATCATCGTCCCATCACTACTAACAAATATGCTAACAAAACAATAAAAACGCACTGTCGACGAGAGGAGCTCCGAGCTGCTGCGTCTATGCGCGCCGTCATCTTAACTTCTACCATTGTGTAGCTTGGGCCTGCCCATACTTCCTGTGATGCTGCACAAAATTTCGCAACCAAGTTGCCTATCTCTTCGATTTCAGATTCCCCTAGGAATGGATACCATTGAAAACCCCAGACAATTGAAATTTCCCATGGCTTGATTGAGGCATGTTTAAGGCAATACGCATAGGTCAGAGGAAAGAATGGTCTGACTGGTCGAAACTTCGTCCAGTAGCACACAGAGGCATTTAACAGATGCGAGTTAAGCCCACCCTCTGAGAACTCGGTTTACAAGGCAGCTTAGCCAGAATACGCTCCCTTTGTATTCACGATAGCCAGGCTAACCATTGTGGATTTTTGGTTCAACCTTAAGCATGCTTAAACATCAATCACATCTTATCATTTATATATTTAATAACATAATTTACTAAATTAGTCAGCCACTATAGTTTTCAGCAAGTTCACATTCAATTAATAGTTGCCCTTGTAGACAGCAGTTAACAAAGCAATCCCACTACAATCATGATGTTGACTTACTGTATCTCAAATGCAGGTGAGGCTAACTATAGGGATGTACGTCATCTTCTTGCTGGACTGGCTCACGGTTTTCCAGAGGGAGCAGATTCTGGTGGTTCGACTTGAGGACTATGCTGCCAACCTCAAAGAGACCATCCAGAAAATTTGGGATTTTCTGAGTGTGGGTAAGCATCCAGAAAGCACCTATATCTTCCTGACCGTGTGTCTGTGTGGCTGTTTATCAGTCAAGTTGATTTTGTGGTAGCTGACACAAGAGGGTGCTCTCACACAGCCAGTGAGTAATTTTGGGGCCTCTGGAATTTGTAGTCGGGACATAACGAGATCAAAGCAAGAAGTGGAGATGATCACAATTGATGAGCAAAATAAATAGAATCTGGACAAAAAGTGGTGGTAGAGTAGACTCTACTTCAGATAAAACAAGAACGGAACATGGTATAAATAAACATTTTTTTTTCATGATGAAATAGTCTCGTCTTTCATTTGAGCTATTCAGAGTTTTCAGAGTCATAGTACAAAATATTCTGTGCATCATCAAATATGACTCTAAATGGCCAAAAATGCTGGCAAAGCCACTTTCAGTTTTATAAAAGGGCTGGCACTCAGTGAGTTAAGAACTCTTACCTTCTTCCTGCAGGTCCTATGTCACAGCAGGTGGAGGCAGCACTGATGAAACGGCCCAAGTCTAACACACGACGGACGGCAGACATTAAACTGGGCCCAATGCTTCAAGCCACCAGAGACCTCCTCGGGGAATTTTACCAGCCTTTCAACCATAAACTGGCCAGTGTGTTGGCCAATGAGGACTTCCTCTGGAGGAACACCCGAAGAATGAAGAATAAACATGAACAGAGATGAATGACCAGAGCAAGAAGCCAAAGTGAGAATGTCTATTGAAAACTGTCTGTGCAGTATATATAATTGTACATGGGGTTATATGAAGGTCTGAACATCTGAATGGGTTTTTGTTTATGGTTAATTTGTGAATAAAAGATAATACGTGACAGGGCATCTGAGAGAAAGTCACATTATTATAAGGGGTTTATTTCACTTTTTATTTTGCATGAAGGGTGTCATCAAGGAACTTTCTGAAAGCCCAACATATTTCAACAGCAGCAAGTGTTCAAACCTAATGACCTTCACTGAACCAATAATGAAGTCATCATGTTCATGGTCTGGGATTAAACACAGGAGGGCACTAAAGCACTTCAAAAACTTCAGTAGCTCCACATGCAAACACTCTGTGATATTGCATTGATACACTGTCATACATTAATAGTGTGTTATTCACCAGACTGAGCCATGTAGTCAAATTCCTTCAGGTGAACATTATGGATATAAATATGTATATATTTATGTCTATATATCAGACCTACATATTTAAACAGTACTTTAGCGGCAGTAAATATACACATGTAGGTATATACATACACCACAAGACTGGATATGTTGAAATGTCATAGCTATGCCAAATAAAAACTTTATCAACCACATCTGATACAAGTCAACATCTTTCTATCATCAACCCTTATTGAACTATCTTGATGGGTTGACTCCCTATCTCCATTTAACGTGTTAAGATTTAAGGTGACATTTTCTCTGTCACTGTCAAATTGCATTCATTGAGGGAAGGAAGTCAAAGCCAACTGAGGTGATGACTGTGCCAGAGAATCACATTGTTTAGCTCTTCGATTACTTGCGTTTACCATGTGATTGGTCTCAGGCACTGCTGATTGCCCTCTTCTTTGTGCAACATCAATGGTAATCTTTGCAAGATTTTCAAGGGTGGAAGACTAAAAATGTGCCTTTTGACATTTTGGGCGCAATATGTTAGTGCTGTGCACACATGCATGCAAAGAAGATTTATACGATTTTCGTTGGTAACTTCTCTATAATTATTATGAGCATCAGAAAAAACACTTGAAGCTTATTTTAGGAGAAAGTGAAGGGCTAAGCAGTATGTTAACAGGTAGATTTTCAAATCCAAGGAATTTGTCTGTCATGTTCTAGAAACCAGTTTGAGATGATCTGAGCTTTGTGACATGGAGCATTATCCTGCAGGAAGTAGCCATCAGAAGATGGTCCACTGTGGTCATAAAGGGATGCACATGGTCAGCTACAATACTACAGATAATAATACAGGTAGCTAGGCACCAAATTCTGACCCCCATGCTGCAGCAGAAATCAAAACTCATCAGACCAGGCAACATTTTTCTATCTTCTATTATCCAGTTCTGTTGAGTCAGGACATGAGTGGCACCAGGTGTGGTCTTCTGATGCTGTAGCCCTTTTTCAAGGTTTAGTGTTGTGTGTTCAGAGATATACTTCTGTAGACCTTGGTTAATGGTTATAACAAGTAGTTATTTGAGTTACTGTTGTCTTTCTATCATCTCCAACCAGTCTGTCCATTCTTCTGTGACCTCTCACATCAACAAGACATCTTTCTCACTGGATATTTCCTCTTTTCTGGATCATTCTCTGTGAACCCTAGAGATGGTTGGAGTGAAAATCCCAGTAGATCAGCAGTTTCTGAAATACTCAGAATAGCCAGTCTGGAACCAACAACCATGATACGTTCAAAGTCACTTTAATCCTCTTTCTTCCTCATTCTGATGCTCTGTTTGAACATCAGCATTGACCATGTCTAAATGCAAGGAGTTGGTGGATTATATATTTGCATTAATGAGTAATCAAACATAAACAACATATACTGTATATAAAGAAATTCTGCAAAAATGTGTAACCTACAATATAACTGCTTTTAAATGAAAGAGCTGTAACCTGACTGGCTGATTTGGAAAACATGCAGGACTGGCAGGAACACATGCCTTCACTGTTCTCGGCAAAAGTGTTTGTTCCTCAATGAAAGTTGTAAGTAACAAAGTATAAAAATAGGAGATGATTAAAAAAAATTAGCCATATTCACATTGTACAAAATAAGGTAGTTTGAGTCAAACACATTAGTATCAAGCATGATTTAATCTTCAGCTATACTGAGAACAACAAATTGCAGACATCTGGCACCATGATTCAGATAGTACTCAGCCAAATTAATCCACTTATATGACGGTCCATCCCTGCACTAATCAGACAGAACCAGACCTGATCCTGAGTCTTTCTCATAATGATAACGCCATGGTCATGTTTTAATAGGTCCACAGTTATGAATTGTTAAGTTTTTGAAGGAGGGCTGTTTCTAACATTTCAGGTAATACCTTAGTTAACACATCAACAACACAAAAAGTAACATCCCAAAAATGAATATATATATATATATATATATATATATATATATATATATATATATATATATATATATACATAAGATGACAGATTACTGGGAGTTTTATTTCTTTCCATGTTATAAATGACATAAATAGCCCAAAACACCATGATATAGTAATAAACACCATGAATAGTTATCAATATTCATATGTGACTGATGCTATAGGCCTACAGGCAGATACAGATTTGCTTACCTTTCATTTGTCTCACACAGAGAAACTCTGAACTCAAGCTTCACATCCACGTTGATGAAACCTAAATACTCAGCCATGATGACAGTAAAAATGTTATAGATAACATAACATAACATACAGCCAACAGAGGCATCCTCTTTCCAACACTCACTCATGTTTCCACCGTTGTCTTCCGGCAACAAGTCACATTACACCAAAACAAAACAAAAATATCCTTTTTATTCCTCTGTAAAAAATGTCCTCCTTTCCACAATGTTGTCAGATAATAACAATAGCACTAGCACTTTACTGGATTTAATCTAACAGTGCAGGTTGCCCCAAGTGATTACATAACATCCCTTTTAGCAGCTGCAGTGTTCTCCATCAATACTGGACCAGTTTCCAAAATTGTTGGGAACACAAAATCTTGGGAATTCAGTTCCAGGTTGAAAAACACTCAGTGACTTGTATTAAACAATCACAGTCATCATGAATGGGGGAAATATAGAACTATATAGCTGTAAACCATATGCCACTTGATGATGGTTGATGGTTTGATCTTGGAGCGTGCATCAGTGTGTGTGGTGTGTTACCTGTAGGCTACAGGGCTAAAAGCCCAAAGAGGAATACCTATTTAATCGTAATCATTGACCAAAACCTACTTCAAATTTGAATATGTGAAAGAATTCTGTACATGGAAAATGTTGCGCAATGTCGAGAATATTTCTTTGTTTGGGAAACAAATAGGGAAAATGTTCTATATATGGAACAGCTCCACCCATCAGTGGCAATGGTCAGCTACATCTGAAGGATTTAGATTCCTACTTGCAGAGCTTGCCAGGCCTGAGCAGAGGCAATCATTCATGGTTGAGCTGTACTATGACTTCAGGTTCGGCGAGAGAAAATTCATCCTGCTATCTCATTTGATTGCACAATAGAGGGGCCCACTGTGGGAACACATCCAAGTAAAATGGAGAAAGGCAACATTTTTGTAATGAATTTTGCAACAAAGATGACACACTGTAATAATGACAAAAAGCCTCATGTGTCTAATGATGATAATAATAATAACAACAATAATAATAATAATAATAACAATAACAATAATAATAAACACAGGCAGGGAATTAATGTTTCTGCATTCAATTAATGGTAAAACTAAACAGCTTGCATTCAAATTTAAATGTGTACAAAAGTATAGACATTTCATTTTAATAAATCAGATCCAGTTAACCTCTTGAATTCACATCTTCTAGATTTTCCTCCTTAAACTTAGGAATAGTTTACTTTTCCTCACTGAACGATAGAATTGAATTTGTGTTCTGTACGTACTTGTTCCAGTATAACATTGAAACTACATTATGCTTATGCTAAGAGAAATATTAAAGCCAAGATTTTCCTTCCAAAACACTTCCTGGGTATTTTGAAAGATGTTGGACTTAAAGGTACAATATATAATAAATGTATTTAAATTAATCATAAAATGGTCCTGATATGTCACCAGAAATTAAGAAATCATGTTCATTTCAAATACTTATTTCACTGACAACAGTTATCCAGCCAGGATAGTCTCATTTAAAAAGACAAGTTGCAGCCCTCAGCTGATGTTGATGTTGTCATGTTGTGTTTTGGTCTGATGTGTCAGACTAGTGTGTCAGCATCTCTGCTCTAGTTACCACAGCTGCAGCTACGAACGTGTCGGATAAATAATGTCTAACGTTACGAAACCTAAAAGACCTCGTTATGAATCCGAAATATGTTGTGACAAAGTCTGAAATAAAACAAGGATTTGTATAGGAGATGCCTTTGAAAGATGGAGACGGCTGAAAGCGGACGGGCAGCTGCACTCCTCACTACATCCCCCCGTCCACCGCCCGGGAGCTCCGCCCTCTTTACTCCAGCCCTCCACAGCTCTCCTCTGGCACATTTCACTCCTTCTAAGTGTCCATGGTGATGCCCAAGGTGGCTGCTTTTCATTCACTGTAACTCTTTGAAATTTTGGACCTCCAGACGGACACCAGGTGCTACCCGCCAGCCTTGGCCGGAAGCAGCGCTCCCGATTGGCCACCATCACCGTGGACCCACGGCTCCTGCCCGGAGCTCCGCTCACTTTACCCACAGTCAGAAAACGGAGGAGTGTGTGATGCTGAGTTGGTCGCAATCTGCAGCACACTACTAACCTCTACCAAATCCCACTCACTGTACTTTTAAATGTTTGTCTTCACCATGAAATGTACTGTATATTTTAATTCTGACCAATCCATTTTTCATCAGCATTTTCATGAAAATGATTCAGAGGCAAGTCTGATGAAGATTTAAATAAATGTCTACAGTGGATAGATTCTCCTATAATTGTTAATACAAGGGCTATTTTCACTGTAAATGCAAGCATTAATGTTCCGTTCTCAGCCTACTTGTTTGAGCTGTGTGAAATTCACTGCTCATTTTTCAGATTTGTTCACACTTGTCACATCGTCTTCTCCTCAAGTTCCCCCTCTTAATAAAACACTGTCAGACAAGGCAATTCGTTTCAACTGAGCTGAGGGAATAATTGCTTTGCTATGGCAGTGTTATGAGGAATTACATATGCTATACTACATGCTTGTCAGTGCATGGTGATGCTATTGTTTGGCTCACAGGTGCACAGAAGTGTGTGACACTGGAGGATTTAATTAAAGGTGAAAGTGGCATGTGTTAACAACATGTCACTCAAGGACATATAGAAGACATTCTGCAGTGGGCGGAATAGTGACTAAAATAGTCCCTTATTAAGACATAATCAGCCATATTAGTACATCAGAAACCGTTCCAGTCACCATTTTGTCCACTGTGCTGAATCCCGAATCAAAATACTAGATGTAAAAAAGAAGGTAACCAGGTACATGCCCTTTTCCTACTAAGTGTTTTTTCACACTCACTTTCAAACATGAGTTTTCAAATGTAACCCTCTCCTTCCACATACACACACAGCATGTTACCAGAAGTTTCATGGACCTGAAACCATGGCAACTACAGGTTATGATTATTCTTTGGTATTGTGCAGGGCAACACTTTTCACAATAAACTACAGCTGAGCTGCTGTGTTGAGTTATTTCAGACTTGTTCCTGTCACTCGTTCCAAAGATTATGTGATTATATTCAAACTTAAAAGGCGATGATCGTCGCTTTTTGTGCTCCGGATAATTAGAACTGAAGAATATTAAAACCTACCTGGAGAATATTTATATAAAAGTGCTCTATGTGTAAATAAATTCTAATATCCTGTGTCTTATTGAAAAAATCTTCTCTGGAAAACACAATTTGTTGTCTTTTTTCTCACCTGACGGACTAACAAGCACATCAGATCAGCTTGGATCTTCCACAAAGTAGTATACACATCTTTACCTGTCCTCATTAATGAGCAGTGTGAGCAGTGGACCAGTGGAAATGAATATGGAGCCTTCATAATTCATAGCAGGCGATGGGGTTTCTCTGTCAGGTTTAATGTTATGGCGGTCCTATTATTGCCTCTTCACTATTAGTTCTCTCTCTACTTGTCTATGCAAACACACACACATTCACACATGCTAATGGATGTCCTGCAGTCACTGATGATGTTGCTTGTACTGTAATTGAGTTAAGGCTCACTGGTGCACCACACCACAAATTTAATCTTTAAAAAATTAGTACTGCACACGCTCTGTTATTTTCGGCCGTTGTCATCACGCTGATGTCATTTCAAGTATTTATTCCTCTGACAGCTGTTCTGCGTGAAGTAGTCGTGCAGCCTGAGACTTGGGAAATGATGAGGAAATATAACTACAGTACAGTCTTACAGGTGTTAGCATGCTGGTACTTAACATAAAGTTAGGCTGAGACTGTTTTGTTGGTCGCCTGGTCATAAACCAAAGTATAGGACAAATTGAAATTTAGACCAAATTGTGGCACGAGATGAAAAGTCGAGGGGCCAAAGTGAAAATAATTAAACAAGGAACAACCCAGCCTACATTTGTTGAGACATTTCACTCATTATTCAGAAAAGTCAACCTTACAGTGGTGCAAGAGGAATAGCCTGAGGATGTCATTAAAATTCATTGTCAGGGCACCATGAATATTGCTATTATAAGTGCTTATGGCAGCAATATATAAAAAGATGATATGCCACCAAAACAGATTAGAAAATAAAATAAATAATAAATAAACCACTGGAATATTATTGCAATGTTTTCAAACTTAAGATGAGCTCCATCTCGCCATTATCTGTGCCCACACTTATCTTGGGACTCGGCCCAATTTCACTGGGCCAGAGGCGGCATATACCCTTATTCCAAACAGGTTGGCAGGCTCACACAGACAAGTCTGATGCAGACAAAACAATCCCACCCACAGATTTCCAGTTCACCTGAGCTGTAATGTGTTTGGGCTGTGGGAGGGGAAACCTGTGCAGACACTGGGAACCAGAGGACACTAAAGGTTCTGAGAGAGCACAGTGGTAAAACACGTGAAGCCACACCTGGGCTGCTACAGATCACCCAATGCAAATAAAAAATGCATTCATTTCATGTGTACTTTCAATATAGTATCCTCCACATCATAAGACAAGTGCCTTTCCATTTCTCCAGTAGATCACCTTTTCTTTTCGTTACATCATTTGTTTTGTTTTTATTCAGACTTTTTAAAATAGAATAAAGGCATCTGCAATTCCAAGTCTCCAAGTCTTTTTCGCTTGACATTAATTGTCCATTTCACAGAACGCAGGCCTGCATGCTCATTTGACCTCTGTACGGACAGCTCATTCACCATCATTCTTTTGAAAGTTTCTCCCTTGTCTCCAGATCTTTTTTCTGCTTAAGTCTTCCTCCAATGAAATGATTTGATGGGTTTTCCCTAAGCTGCAGCCTCTCGGCTCAGCTGAAACAATAATAATTTATTCAGTTTTGTTCTCTGTCCTTTTTATAGAATCCCTTTGCACTGGATCATTCTGTGCCCTTTGTAAAGGCTCCTTCTTAAATTGCTCTCAGATTTCTCCATGATTGAGGGTACTGACTGAGTGGATCGGGGCTGGCAAGCGACATATATGGTCACTGAGCCTGCAGACACATCCTGCTGCTTTCAAACATCATGTCACACACATACCATTCAGCATTAGTGGCTATTCTGTTATATATAACACAACCCAAACAGTGTCTTCTACCTTTAACCTGTTCTGAGTTGTAATTGACTTTAAAAAGCTGATATGTCATCCCTTTATCGGTTTAGACATGTCCATCTTTGGTCTCAGTTATTGTCTGATGGGATTTCTAATGGTACCTCATGCCAGAGTGTGTCAAAGTGAAAACACTTCAGAGAATGCACTAATTACTCCAATCACTGCCTATGACAAATAAAGCCATGTGCTTTAGAAAGGTTTATGGATTTAATGGATTTAAGCAAGTTGGGAGTCTGCATGCAGCGCTCCGTCGATGACGCAGGAAGCCGCGGTCTGAATATGTGCCTTGTATACGGCAGTACTGGTCAACATGAGCAGCATACTAATTGGAAGCACGAACGTCAGAAATAATATTTTTTGGCTCTTGTAGCTTGGTATGACTTCCTCAGCCCATTACATATAACATGTTGTTGTGGCTTAGATCACTGATAATTTTTAAGAGCTCAGCTCAAACAAACACATAGGGGAGATCCAGAAGAGGGCAGTAATTTCACATCTTACATTAACACATTCCAATCTGTAGTACATTTACATATAGTACCCTTCTGTATGTGGCATATATAGCATATTTATCTTTCCACCACCCACACAAGCAAACACTGACAAATGAAGCATTTTGTTCCCCTATAAGAGACCCATATTCCATCAGAAAGTCATGCCATTTGAATAATAAAATAAAATTCACAGTCTTTTATTTATCAAAAATTTCACAGAGACCCATCTTTACGTCCAAATCACACAAACAACACATTAAATCAGTGGTTGGATATGACCAACTGTGAAGGCAGAAGCCACATACTGTACGTCATGCTCTTATTAACCATCAGCAGCAGGCACAGTTAAAATCAAACTACTTCACAACAGGCCTGTTGTAAATGTGTCCATGTAGGTACAGTATATCACTGAGCGCTCTTCAGCAGGAGTGAGCAGGGGCGGTTGGGACACTTTTGAATTTACGCATTTTCTGCTGACAATTTATCAAGTTGTCATATCACTTATTCACTAATTTCTTTCTTACATTTGTAAAATTATGATTTTTTTTTAAATTATTGAGACATGAAATTTGGGAAAAAATTATTCTGACTGGGTTTGGTTCTTATTTAATCAGCTTTTGTTGTATATTCGGCTGCTTTTTGTTGAATTTTTATGGCACTCATACCTGTAGCAAGCCTTTGAATGCAAATTAATTCTTCCAGATATAAGCCTCGTCATGGTTTACACCCTGTCTACTGTCTGGAGTTGAATTTTGACTAGGAATCAAATCACAAAATATAGAACACTTTTTACCCTCTGATCTATTTTTAAACTCAAAGTGCTGCTGAATTCCCTCCTCTGGAGTCTTGCTTGTTGTTTGATGCAGAACAGCATTACTCAGCTGTGCCTGTAACTCGGGATATGAAGCAACATTTGTGGTGAGCAGCCTATGCTGCGTCAACTGAAAGATGTGACACTGTTGTACGTCTGTCTGTCTATTTTTTCAATTATCTTGCATCAGAAATTTACATGCAAAACAGTGACTATATTTTAAGAAGACATACAGCTGTAGAGCATTTGCACAATCTGAGATGGTGTCATTGGAACTGAAGGCCCATTAATGCCACAACATATGTTTCAACCCATCTGCTGATTATCAAGAAGCTGGAAATGTGGATAGATCTTATAATTGGATCTAATATATTCATGAAAAGGGCAGATTGGATTAAGTTCTTAAGTGCATGAATTGCTTTGAATCTGGAATAACATGGTGCTCCTAGGATATGCAGAGTGCTGCCTGGTGATTGTCTATTATTGCGGCATGTTTTTGATTGGTACTTGTGTGGAGCACAGAGAAAATCTAATCACAGTGTATGCATCTGTCACAAGTGCCTGCGCTTATTTCTACATCTCTGTCATTGACTCACGCATGTGCAGAATTGAGTAGTGGTCACGACCAGCATTCACTACAGTCAGTCATGTCATTCTCTGTAACCTCTTATCCTATTCAGGGTCTATGGGGGAGTCCATCCCAGCTGACATCACATGGAGGCATCACCCTGGAACCATCACAGTGCCGACACAGAGACAGACAATCATTCACACACACATTTACAACAATGATTAGTTAACCTGCATGTCTGAATGAATGTATAAATTACATTACATTCATTTGGCAGATGCTTTGGTCCAGTTAATTAATAGAGATGTTGAATATTGCATACTTGCATGCTTTTATTATTTTTTTATTATTTAATCCACATCATCAAAACCCCTTCTTCAATAATTTAGATTTTCAGAGTTATTAGTGATTTGGATGGCAGTGTAGGACAGAAATATCTTATCAACTATTTTCCTATGCACTACCTTATTGACACTTAAAGTCCCTGGAGGATGAAGCCCATTAAGTGATCCCCAGATTTTCTCTCTAGCACCACCATGAGGTCATTGAGTGGGTTGCCAAGAATTTTCCTGCTAATATCCACGGTCCCTGGAGGATGAATCTGGTTGCTGATCCACTGATCCTTTTGTCATCAGCAGGTTGACATTTGCAGACTTGATTTGCTGTAGACATGGACTCGCATAGCAGATAATCCAGGGTGGCTTATCCCCACAATCAGTTTTTGTTGACCTTTGTGACTCTCTTCTTTCAATTGACACATCTGTACTCATGAAACATTTTTCATATACATGTTGGATAAAAAAAGTTCAAACCAAAGCTGTTTGTTCTTAAGCATCCCCACAGTTTTACATTAGAGGCTTGAGACTTTTACTTGATGGCAATGATCATTTTTAAACACTGCTGCAAATGCATTTAAGACAAAAAAAAACCCTTTTACAACCCACTGCAAAAACAAATACAACATTCCTGGATAAAAATAGATGGTCTTTATTTTATTTGTCCCTGTGAGCTGGGCAGGCTGTTTGCTCAAGGCACTCATACCGTGACATCTGGGTCCAACATTCCCATGATTCACAGTACGTGCCTGTAGTTATCTGATAGTTCCTATGAACAGGCCTTTCAGAAGCTAAGAGAGTAATGAGAGTCAATAGAGCATTTCTACAGTATTCATCATCATCATCATGTTTTTTTGTCGCTGTGATCAAGTGATTTGCAATGTTTGAACGCCAACTGATGTCCAACACCTGCTATAGTATAATTAATGAGCAAAACCTGATGATGCACACCATGATACGCCTTGTTTGCTCTTTTGTTGGCATAAAGAAATTAAAAAAGACAAATCAGTTGAATTTTCTCTGTGAGTTGTGGATGATTAATTACTGATACAGTTGAGTGTTAAAAAACACAAACTCTTAAAGGGGGCATACTTAAGGTTTCTGCTGGGACATATTTACGTGCTTCAATGTTCTCATATTGTACATGGTTGTACCTGTATTCAGCCTCTGTCTGAAACATTTTAGTGCCTGTTTCTGATTGACTTGGCATATCCATATCCAGTGTATGAATTGTATTGTATTTGGTTTTCTGTCTTTCTTTCTTTCTTTCTTAATTTGTGTATTTATTTTATCATTCAGATCAGTCAGATGTAGAGGCCGTGGGGGTGCTGTCATTTAATTCCTTAAATTTACCCTTGCACTGCTTCCCTGATCTCTTACATGAAGTCAGCCACTGAGCTTGTCTTTCCCTGCCTTCCTCCTCTGCTTTGTTGTTCTTTCTGTGTTGTGTGGCTTGATCACAAGGTCTGTGCACAGTGTTTGGTGCATGGCAGGTTTGTGTCTGCCTGTCACCCACTCACTGAGTCTTAGATGGGTGAGTACACCTCCACACTGGGGAACCTTTCAAACTCCCTGAAAGCTATCCACTAATTGCCGTGGATTGGCGAGCATACAATCACGCAGTTTTTGCCCCCCACAGCGAATGATAAAAACCAGTGGATACAGCTGTGATGGACGGCATGTCGTGATTCATGTTTTTGATGGAGGCAGAGTAGATAATGTTGAAGGTCCTTGTGGGGGAAAAAGTTAACCAGAGAGTCTGTGAAGGATGGATGATAGAAATTTGGTTGATGATGAAGACAAGGAAAATGGAGGATACAGATTCCCCAGAATCATTTCATGTCATCACAGCTGCACGAACGTGGTGAGGTAATGCTTGATTCTCCACTCTTTTTCTCTGCTCCTTTTCTTCTTCTCCCACTCCCTATAGCAACTCCACAATTTAATAAAAGACTTTAACCCACAGTCCTGATGCTTTTGTAATAAAAAAGTCTTTGTTCTGCTGCCACATCAACAGCAGCATTTGGTGGGTGGAACAACTCTTAAATTATTTTTCAAAATTAATTATTCCCTCTCCTTGTCTTAATCAGCGTGGGAGAATTACAAGGTTAAGATCTTGCTTTTGGTAAAGCATTGTTCCAGTATAGCTGAGCTGTCTATTCAGGTCACAGAGCAATGAATACAGACACAATTAGACGTGTAAGAATAAACTTTGCAAAGTTACAAAATGTCAAAATGCACAGCATTTATTGCAATATATAACCACAAACATATTTAGCAAAAGTTGGACAAAAAATAAATATATTTCAAACATTTTACTATCACAGTAAAAGTAAAAAACAACTTCCTGATTTGCCTGCATTGTCAAAATCAGTTAATTTTTACAACACAGACTGAACTTTAATTACACATCACTGAATAGTTGCTACCATATGAATAATACTTCACCCTGTTTTGCCTGATGCAACAATACAATGTGGCAGTATTACAAAATAAACATGACTCCAGAATTTCAAAACTGCAAAACAGGCTCACAATACCAAGAAAATGACTTTAAAAACAGAGAACTCCTCATCTAAAAGGCACTTTAGAACTCCTTTTTCAGTTAAACTGTGTGCATACATACAACATGACAATCTATTATTTTATCACTCACCAGAGACTCATCATGGAGGTCAGATGTTACGCTTCATGTGGAATGTAAAAGTGTTTTTTTACACCATATAACACAAACTATATTAAGTTGAGGTAATGGAAATTCTCTTGGTTTTATACCCTTGTGTTGAAGGGCCAGTGTGTAACATACAGTAATACTTAGCAGCAATGGAATATAATATTCATGATTTTTCTTATATTCAAACACTATTACAGTTTACACACACAACCTACAAAAGTGGTCAATCAGTTAGTCTTTAATGGATATTCAAATGATCCAACTGACAGTTATTTCCAGTGTAGCCAAAATTTTAAATCTGTACCTTACATCTCCATTTCTTTCGATATAAAATACATCTATGAGCCATACTGTTGCATTAGCTGTTATTTCATTACCATAAACATGGGCACTGTTGTTTCCAGCTTATCTTTTGGATGTATTCCCACCACTCTAAATATCTGGAGCTGAAGTCACCCCCCCCCCAAACACACTTTTTAGTTCCTTTAAAGGAAAAAGGGCAGCTGTCTGAGGAGGCAGTATAGCCTTTTTTCATTGAAAGTATTTATTTGTGAGCTATTATTAAGATTTATGTCCTCTAGTAGGAAGCTGGAGGAGCTCGGTGTGCCACAGACAGGCTGGGAAAGTCATAGTGTTGGTTTTGGTTGTTTCATGGGATTTGTTGACAATATATCTCAGCAGTGAGCTTCCATATTCATATTCTGAACATGTTTTGGGAGTTTCCTGAGACGGCAAGTTGCTATTTGCTATGTTCTTTTCCAGTGTTTTGTTTTTGTCTTGTTGCTTGTTGGCTTGGTTGCATGCCTAAAACATGTCATATAAGGATTGTTCAGAAACGTGTGTGGAGTTTTGAATGAGAAAGTCACTTCTGGAAACAGAGCTATTCAACAAGTAGACACTCACTAATGAGCTCTAGAAGAAAATTGTAGAATATTGCCAGCCTTGTCCTTCAACAAAGCTGAAAATATGTAATACCATCACACAGGGGTCAGTACAGTAACAGTAAATGTACCCTAATGGTGCTTTTCCACTACACAGTAACGGCACGGCATGGTACGGCACAGCATGGCTCAGTTTTGGTGCTTTTCCATTATGACTGAGTACCTCATAGTACCTCCTCGGCGGGGTTGTCATACAGCAGCTCAAAACTGCCATGATGTCATTTACATGCAACATAGAAAACCAGGAAGAAGAAGAACAACACTACGTTAACAAACAATGGAGGACACGGAACCAATCAAAAGCGATCCTATTTTCTCGTGTAACAATAGCAAAACAGTTGCCGGTTTTAAATATGGTGGGGTCAAGTTGTGTTTGGCTTTTACAGTGTAGTCGGATGCTTCCAATGACAACACTCGTTGGCCAATCAGGGGAAGGCAGTCAGCTGACGTCACGTTTTAGCATTGCGTTGGCTCACTTGGAACCAGGGCTGAGAAGGTACGAAAAAAGTACCTAGTGCCAGGTACTAGTGGAAAAATGAGACAGCCATGTAGAGCCCTGCCATACCGTACCGCATCTATGGAAAAGGCGCCATAAATGTCTCTGAAAGCGATGGCCTCTCACTGTGGCTTGTCAGCAGCTGGCTGGGTGTTACTGGCTGTGTTGGAGTTGTTGTTGCTCCGCCAAGTGCTGTTCTCCATCCTGAGGGAGGAGGAGTTGAGCGGACTCCTCTTCAGCACTTTGTTGGCCAGAAGGTTGCATGTCTTCCTGTACTGATGACGCAGCAGCGAGTAGACAAATGGATCACTGGCTGCCTTGCTGTAGGCCAAACATTTGGACAGCACACCCCAGTGAGGGCTTATGGGTCCTGGGGAGAAGAGCTCCACAATCCTACCTCAAGTAAAGACAAAAGAGGGAAGGGGGAAAAAGTCACACACCATCCGTGGGCAAAATGTGATTCGTAGATCAGTGAAAGTGGAGTGGAAGACATCTAAAGCACATTACCCAGAGCTGTAATATGGAGGAAATGTCATCATTTTACTTCACTGAAATATCACCACCGTGTTTGGGAATGCAGCCTGCTGTGTGCAAGCTTTGCAGCTTCCAGACTTCTTGCTGGTTGAAATAATTTCACAGCAAATTCATCATCCTAATAAATCAATAACACTAAATAATAAAATTAAAGCTTAACAGGAGCATTGTTTTGTATTCAATCTGTCTTCTTAATTAGCATGAGCTCCTTAATAAATCTTAGCATACTTCACCACCACACAGCTCCTAATGTGCTTCCTTTCTACAGTTCCAACAGCTTCTGACAGGTTGCCACCTCTGATGCTGCGGCTAACACTATAGTGAGAGTCAGTGTTACCAACTAACTCATTTGCGATCTCCCAGTCTCTCATCTCCCCAGTTAGGGGAAGCTCAGTGACAAGGATTAAGAATGTGTGTGTCGAACTAATGAGTTCTTAGAAAAGGAAGCAGTTAAAAATGTGTCTGGATAAAGTAACACCATTGAACATAATTCAGACAATAAAGAAAACATGAGCACAGTAATGAAAAAAACATGATTAAAAAAAGTCCTGGGAGAGTTCTATTTATGAAGCAGAAGGAGGATTCTTTTTTCTTGTTGTTGACGAATGACATAATGTGCTGAAGTCAACTCTCCTTGATGCTGTTAAGCATGTCATTACATTCTTATGAGTCAGAAAAAAAAATGCTAGAAACCATGTTTTCATGGTGTTAAATACCTCTCTCTCACACACTTTATACACTGTATATTACAAATCTCTGCTCACCTTGTAATGACATAGGGGCTGAAGCACACCACAAATGTGCCGATGAAAGTGCTGATCTTCTTGATGGCCCTCTGCCTCCTCTGCTTCTGCTCATCCAAGCATTTCTGGCGAACACTGCCAAAGCACACAGGCACCATTATCTACCCAGGAGGCATGATCAGAGACATAATGAAGCAGTCCACTGGGGGGAAATGAGGGACAGACTTGAAAGAAGAAAAGAGTGAACTCGACCCTTTTATCACATGTGCACATATCAGCAATATAAACAGTTTAATTGTTGGACTAAATCAGGACAGATCAAATGACATCATTCATCATTCATTCAAATTCTGGTTTGCTTCTCTATGACAGTGAACTGAATGTCTATGAGTTGTGCACAAAACAAGACGTCATTTTGGACTTCAGGAAACTAATGATCCACAGTTTTCAGCAATTCTTTACATTTTATAGACCAAACAACTTATCAATTAATCAAGAAAATCATTATCAGATTAATCAACAATAAAAAAGATTGTTATAATAATACTATAATAATATTAATGCAAATAACTCTACACTACTAATATAATTTAATTTTACAACTATACTTTGGCAAATAGCTGGTGTTATATGTTAATAAATAAAATGTATAAAGAATGTCTAAAATACAAAAAGGGTATTATATGGATATATATGGAGCCAACAGTCATTTTTGTTAAACAAACTGATTATCAAGCATTATTTCTTGTCCACCATCTAGTCGATTGCACTATCTGCAAGGTAAGCATATGAAAAGAAATCTACAATTTTTGCTGTTGGTGCTCTGAAGACTCTATAAGTGCAAGGTTGGTCAGAAGCTCACAGAATGTCTGAACCTTCTTTGGCTGCTCTAATTTCACCACAAGATCCAAAATGATGGAGAAATTAAGAATAGAATAGATCTTTTTTTTTTAGAAGGGGCACTCAATGAAATACAATCATACTGAAAGGACAAATGGATCAGACTGAACGTATCTCCATGAACTGCTTACCTGGGGTGAATATCCACGAGCAGCACGAGAGTCTGCATGGTGATCACGTCGATGCGCTTGCAGTGAAACCTCGCAACTTTCAGCACTTTCAGGTACGTTACGCACAACACGACCAGCGCGAGAAGGAAAGTGAGAGAGTGCAGAGCCACGGTGAAGATGACGAACTGCGTGGCTCCCTTCGCCCTGGCGTTGCAGAGGGTGCACGACGCGTAAACTTGATGGTACCCGACCCAGGAGCGGCAGGTGGCCACCGTGGAGAAGCAGAGCGAGTGTATCCACGTGTACACTAGGGCCATCACTGCGTCCCGGTGCCGTATCCTCGAATGGTAGCTAAGTGGGAACACCACCGCCACCCATCTGTCAATGCTGAGGGCTGCCATGCTGAGCATGGAGTTGGTGGTGAGGAAAGTGTCGAGGAAACCCACGATCTGGCAGAAGCCGCTGCCTCCAGGGTGGCCAGTGGTGATGAGCCCGACCAGAGTCAGCGGCATGTTGGACACGCTGAGCAACAGGTTGCAAAGTGTCAAGTTGAGAACAAAAAGACCAGGCACCTGCTTGCGGATCTCCGGGTTGTACAAAAAGCAGATCAGCACCACAACGTTGGACAGCAGCGACACGATGATGATTCCCAAAACCAAGAAGGACGCAACTACGTCCGCTGCGTCCATGACGCTTCTTCTGAAATATCCAGACTTTTAATGAGCGCACCCGCAGTCCTGATGCGAACTGTCATTGTTAGTTGCAGTTACAAAACACACAAGTCCAATACATTGTCGTGCTTACCCTCCAAAATGTCAATAAACGAAGCGGTACTTCCAGCAGCAACGTCCACGATTAGGTTGCAGGGAATTCATACAGAGAGAAGATGCTCACCTTATTATCGTGAGGAAATGTGGAAGTCCCTTTCGTGGGAATGGGGGCAGAGTTTGAGGGTTTTTTTCCTCAGAGGCGGTGCAGTGTAGTTTCCATGCACCCTGGTCTCGCAGCCCACGGTTTCCTGGCTGCGCAATTGCGCATTGACGCGATGGCAGCTCTGTGCAGTTGAAAAAAGAGGGACATGGAAGTGCTTCGAGCTTTCGGTCCCTCTCTGTGGCTACTTATAATGGCTGAGTCGGTGGCCCCGTTCAAGAAATAGCTTTTTAGGGCAAAAATAGAAGCACGATCGCACGATTGCGTGGTTGGTGATGGTAACGCTGATGTCACGAGCATCACGTTGAGCGCAGCAGTTTTTTAAACGAGGTGGTTTGATTCGTCACTTTCTACAAATAAAATCTCAGCACCAAACACTTACAGTTTGATCCAGAGCTCAGACTTCATTTTGACAGAACACAGACACAGATCCTCATCAAAGCCTTATATGGCTCTCTACATGGACGCAGCGCAGCTGGACGACAGTACAGCAGCACCTCTGGTTTACAGCAATACAGCATCCGTCCTGACAGGGCTCACTGCTATGATGCCTGACCCATGACCTCAAACATGCTGATTCTAGTTTGTATGAGCATGTGTGATTGGTCAGCACTGTGTGCCAGTGAAATTGGCCATAATGACTTAAAGACCATTTCTGCAGAAGTGTATACACAAGTAAGGTCAGTGGGCTAGAAGTGATCTGGTCAAAAACAATCACCGGTGGGAAAATAGGAAAATAGTCTATTTAGTAGAAGTCCTGTATTAATATGACATTACATGCATGACATACAGTACATATGGAAAAAATGTGCTTAAGCAGAAAATTGGCCTACTGTTGGCATCAGAGGTAGTTTTAGTGGTATAGGTCCACTGAGAAACTCATTCATTGATGAATATAATTATGGATAAATGCATGGCATAAATCATACTGTTATTAGTTATTATTGTCATTATGATTTAAGGTCAGTGGCTTGATAATCCCTTTGATGTGGTGTTTTCAATGTGTTGGGTTCTTTTGCTGTCAAATACCCACAGTGCAGGAAAACATCAAAGGCCACCCTGCTGCACTTTGATTGGCTGCCGGGTGCTCCCCTCCTCACAGCGAAGAGATAGCAAAAGTTTGTAGAAATAGATTAATATTAACAGCGTTAATGCATTCTTTACTTTTATACATTTACTTTTATTTACTTCATTTTACAGCACACATTTGAAAGTTTGGTTTTTGAAGGAAAACACCTCGTCAGTGCCCACCACGCTGTTATAAACTAGCTAACTGCTAGCTTGTCAAAACAGTGCTAGCTTGTCGGGCAGTACACTAATACGGCTGTGTGCTAGTTGTAGTAAATGTTGCCTGGCCAACAACACAGTTCAAGAATCTTTTAAGAAAACCAAAAAATTTGAACATAAAAGCAACAGGACAATCTGGTCCAATAGGTTAAAATTAGCTGTCTGCTACCCATTGACAGCAGACATTGACTGTTAGACCAGCAGCACTGATGCCCATACACAAGCTGTGTCGAATTGTTTGCAAAATATCAAATCAAATCAAAATTTTATTTATATAGCACCTTACAACACCAAAAAGGTGCACAAGGAAATAAAAACAAACAGTAACTATAAAACAAGTCAGCACACAACATCAAAGACACAAGGACAGTCGACTACGTGTCAAATGCTCGCCTGAATAAATGTGTTTTTAACTCAGATTTAAAAGCAGCTAGCTCAGTGATGGACTGTAGACGCGCCAGAAGCAGGTTCCATAGCTTTGGACCAAAAACTGCAAAATATGAAATGCCACATGATATCAATTTGTGTCATTTGCTAGTCTTACACCTGTGCTAAATATCAGGTGACACCATTTGCTTATTGTTGTGGTTACTGTTAATATATACTGTAGAGCTATGAAATAAATGGATGAGTTCAACATTTCCCTTTGTAAAGTAGCTTGAAAAGGAAACACTAAAGGAAATATTTAAGTCTATAATATCTTAAAATTGTGTATAAATATGTTAGGGTACTAAGTGCATTTCACCTCTAATAATAAGAATAATAATAATAAATCATCCTCTGACTCTGTGGTTGTGATTGCAGTTCACTGCACATATAGTATATCCTAAGAAGCTTGATGCTTCAAGCATACATCATATTATAGCTCTGCTCTATGAAGATAGCACAATCCCACTTTTAAATTACATGTCCTGTGTGCAGAGCTCCAGTGTTACTCTGTGTTGAATTCTTCATTCAGTAGATAGCAGTGCTGCTGAATAGCAAAAAAATATACCTTTCCACATTGTTTTAATTTTATTTTTATGGAAGACAGTATGCATATTGATAGGTACATTTTTTGCCAGATAGTTCATATATTGTCAAGCAGTGAAAAGTATACTAAGTTACTGGCCCAGTCTAAATCTTATCAGTGCAGTAAACATTGATCTAGTGCTCCTGTAGATGAGCAGCAACTATTATTTGATCCTGGTCTGCTGCTCGTCCTGCTGATGGGCGAAGACGTACATGATTCACTGTCATCCTGTACTCATCACTATGATGTACTGCAGTCGTGGGTGACATCTATACTGCAAACAAAACAACACACAGAATGAGCCTTTCCATATAGAGTGATGATAGATATGTGATATAATATATGATTATATATTCAGAATATAATCACCCATTCTTTGAATAAAGAATATAGACTCATTTACCACTGTCACAGAAGAAGATCATGCATTTCAACTCTGTAAAAAGTGCAATAAACATGCTCAATGACAACTAGACCCCACTCCATTAAGAGGGAAAGTTAAATTTACTCATTTGCCCAAAAAAAGTATATAAATAAATTTACCTCAGATTCCAGGACCAAAATCCTGGATGTGATCTATAGTGTATAATCAAAAGAGCTTTATTCTCTTTCTGACTGCAAGTATAAGAGAACCCAGTCTGATCCTGTGCAGCTGTGCAGCCATAATATAAATTATCAGTAATGACAGATTGCCAATAATAGCTGCACATATTTTCTAATTGATTCTAGAGAGTGAAAGAGTGAGAGGTTTTTCACGTCTGCCCTTTCCAACATGTTCTCCTCATGTCTGCATGGGTTCTCTCTGGGTACTCCGGCTTCCTCCCACCATCCAAAAACATGCATGGGGATTAGGTTAACTGGCTAATTTAAACTGACCGTAGGTGTGAATATGAGTGTCCTGCATGGGTTTTCAGGCATGGTGTGTTTTGCGTCAGTGCATCAAAACAATTCAGTTCATGGAGCAGTTAAGTTAATTTGTAATGTTGTCTCAGGTGCTTTCTTTGGAAGCCCTAAAGGGCCATGCATTCATACATTTTATTTCCTCCATTTTCCCCTGATGACAAGTTAATTTCATTTTTATCCCGTGATAATGAGATAATTTTCCCAAGAGCGTGAGGAAACAAAACTTTGTTTTCCCATGATAACAATGTAATTCATTTGTGATCTTGAGAAAACAAAATAATATTGGAATATATTAAATGATTGCAGAAAACAATGAAAATTATCTCATTATCACGGGAAAACAAATGAAATTAACTTGTCATCACAGGAAAACAGAGGAAATAAAATGTATGAATGCACGGTTTCCGTAGCTTTCTTTGTTACACGTGATAGAGTACATTTGAATATTTCTGTATGGGCTGATTCAGTAGTTCCCAAACCTTTGCATGTCAAAAACCCCTGAACTGACGCAAAATAGTCTGCAGACTCTGATATGAGTTTTTAGATATTTCACTACAAAAAGTGCATGAAACACATGACCAAAATAGTTTTGCATTCTGTCATTGTGCCATTTATGGATGGTTGTAAACAGTTCACCTCTGAGCTGGGGTTCTCTTGCTAAGAAATCTGTCAACACCAGACTGACGTATGAAATCATTTTATAAATTTGCTGTGAAAACCATATCATTCATTTGGATTTTCATTAAAATTTCAGCTCCTTTCAGCTCAGTTTTGGACAGAGTTATAGTGATACTGATATCACATAGTGATAGTGACTCAAATACCTGGATCAGGTATTAGTTACAATAGGCTGATCTGGTAATGGATACCATTATTTTAATGAATAACAAATTCAGTGCAATTGTATCTATGTACGCATTTATTAGATTGTGTTTAACAAAGTGAGGAAAGTCAGGATTAAGTCATGCCTTATGTTGCCTTACATACTGTAAAATAATCATCCCAGTCACTTCCAGACCAACGAACAAAACTCTGCTCCTGAATCTTCCACTATGTATGTTCATCACCTACGGTTTCTAATTGTCTTTCTGCAGGTTGATAGTGGTTAAACAAGCAATAACAGCTATTGTATGTGTTGAATGGATTAGCTGATGAACGCAGACTACAATATTGAGTTGTCTGCATAGCCGCACATCTCCTGTGTCTACTTGTGCAGTTGCTGCTTCATGATTAACCTACAGGTGTTTCTCTTTCCCTGCCCTCTCCTAGGTAAAGACAACATCTGATACCATGCTTTTTAATCACAAGATCATTTATGACTCCAATTTGGCCGTGCCAGTGGAATTTCCAAATCTCCCTGTTTGTGTCTTCATCTGTGTTTTTCTTTGTCTGACAGTATCACTCTTTTGTACACCTTTCGTAAAACAGAGCTTCTTACTGGGCTTACATGCTGTGATCCTCTTGTTAAATGCAGACTTACTTTCATCTTTAACATACCGTAGTGCTATGTATTTTTTTTTCTGTTGGCTAAACCTTAGATGGCTGTTTGCATCTTGGCTGTGCCTGAATTCTTGCAGCGATTCCAGGCTCAGTTAATCATGCTTGCCCGTCTGCTTTGATGTCCTTTCTCTGGTAATGAGTGTGACATTGCTGTACACAAGCATGACAGCAATAAGGGATCATGATGGTGCATGGCCTTCATACACCACTGGGTATGTGTGGTTCTTTAAATGTATATGATGTATGTTTTATTCCATTATCATCCAGTGTTTGCTGGAAGCTTGAAATTGTGTATGAGTCCGTGCCATCGTAAAGCAACTGCCATACAGTGTATGTGATGCAGACAGCAGTGCCATGCTCTAGTAATACACGACTCATGCCTGTGGCTGAATAAATGCACTCGTGGCTGCAGCCCCGACTGACTCGTGTGCAATTTCAGACGCTGTCTTTTGGTATTATTCATTTGTTTGTTTAGTGATCGGACAGCCGTCTCACTTCCACAGAGCAAGGCTGCCAAGCCAAGCTGCTTGTCCCGTGTCATGATTCATACGTTCATATGACAGGTTCGGTGACTCAGAGGAGTGACAGCTAAGCCATGAGCAAGTATGTTAGTGCATTTTTAAATCTCTTGAAAGGATGGTCAAACAGTAGTAATAGCAGCAGCACCCAGACAAGTTGAATTAATTTATCTGACTCTTAAAAATACGTCATACTTGTGTTATTTTTGAAAAAAAAAAGACTTTGTTTGCTGAGAAATGTTTCTGCAATATGTTCTGTTGCTCTAATGTGTAATTTAGCTCATCCAGGCCTGATTTGAGTGTTTCATCTTTTCTGTCTTTCATGCTCCTTATAATGTTATTAATCTTAAGGTAGTCTTGTTCTTTTCACACTTACTACATAAAGTAAAACACCGAAAGTGCAGGATTGACAGGCTTAATTACATGCCGTTGCTGACTTTTTCCATTTGTCAGACAAAAGGAGATTTCCCCTCATCTCAGTGAGAGGCAGATATTCTCTGCTGAAGCTTGGTTTTGGCTTATGTCCAGTTTTAGTGAAAGAATTGTTTACACTCCAACTCCAACTTGAGGATGTGAAGTGATGGTTTCTGAACATGGCAGCACTAGAAGTAATGGGTTTAAGTGGAAAAAGAGGAGTGTTTTTTTTTTGTAACATGTCCATTCAGAGAGCTGGTACTTTACATGGGAGAAAAACACGTCGAAAGGAATGAAAACCTGACAGTGTTTCACTGCAGCCTGTTCAGACAGTCCGTCGGTGCAATGCATCATAGCTCAGTGTCCTCCTTTCTGCTCTGTTTAAGGCCTTGGTGCGCCCTGTCGTGGCTGAGGAATGATGAAAGTGGGATTCGTCCTTCTTCTTTGTCTACTTGCAGTGATTAGACAGCCGCTGTTGTCACACAGCAGTGGCACCAATCACTAAACCCACACTGTCTAGGCTGTGGGTGGATGGATGTGCTGATTTGTGTGTTCACCACTCCTCCCTGACAGTCAGGGTATTGCCACTGCCACAATTAATAGCACTCACAAGTAGCTATTTGAACACACACCAATGGAAGGGGGGAAATGATTTTGAGTGATTTTGACATCTTTCCAAAATGTCTGGTGTTCAGAGAGATCTAGGTCATAAGTACAGCTATGGGTCATTTATGTCATTAGAACATGTCTTTTTAACCTTTATGAAGTATTGCTAGCCTATAGCTTAACACTTTTGATACAGTGCTTCCCTCTAGTGGATGGAAAAATAATATGAAATAAATAACATTACTATGACATAATAATTTTATAGTTTTATTGTTGCCATGACTGAAATTCTCAAAACATTAATGAATTGGTTAATATTTTATTATGGTCTCAGAGTCACCAGAGTTAGTCAGGTATGTGGTCATACCAGAACAAGGACAACAAAGGAAGAAAAATCAAGGTAAATAACTAACTTTTACAGTAGGTACACATGTAGTGAAAACAGGTGTATATTTAAATATTTCAAAATATATGTTTAAAATTACAATATATATGTATGATATGTATGTATGTAAAATTATATATATATATACATGCATGTATATATACATATATGTATATATATATATATATATATATATATATATATATATATATATATATATTAATTATATTTTGCATTGTAGCCACTGGAACTTGAAACTTCAAGTCAAAATTTACCAGGGTTATGAATAATTTCAGGCTTAACTGTACATATATACACTACTCACAAGAAGTTATGGATACTGGGCAGGGAATAAAACTAGTGCCGGCCAAGCGCCACTGGTGGGTAGAATTTGGGTTTGGCGTGCAAAAGAAAATCAAGCACCGGCAATGGCCGATGCTATTTGGGACCGGATTTTTTTTCCGCTTTCGCTCCAGAGCGTGTGCTCCAAGTACTTCAAACAGACTATTTTGTCCCTCGTATCCTTGTATCCCCTCACTATCCATCTATCTACTGTGATGTTGCTTATGCGTCCTGCGTCCCTGACACATTCAAATCTGAAAGGATGCAGTAAACTCACTATCCATGCATCCCAGGGATGCACTTAATTTTTCCCATGAAAAATGATGCATTGTGATCAACAACTGGTGTTTAAAATCACAGTAACTAGCACAAGAAACCTTATTATATGGACATGCTATTTTGGCCTACCAAAACAAATAGCCAGTCACCACGGATTTCATTTCAACAATTAAAGATACAAACTTCATAAATAACGCCACATTTCCACTGCTCGATACTGTACTCATTTGTGCCGATGATGTTTTTATGTTTAGGGGGACTGTAATGAAATAAATAAAAAAAAATACTTGGGTAGGGCTGGGCACTGAAAAGCTCTGGTCCTATCGGGTATCAAAAATGAATCATTTTTCTGTGACAAATTCCGATAATCAAGTGTCTGTGAGCCATGCTCTCAGATGTCTCTATGGACGGGGGGACATGTCCCCTTCAGATTCATGGTGACACTGATCCGTCTCCCAACTTTTCCAGCATAAGGACAAACATCGCTGGTAAAAAGAGGATTACTGCCACTGCAGCAGCATCGGGAGTCCAGCATTTGTACGTGAATGTCAGAAGTTCCAAACTCCAAGTCAGAATTTAAATCAAAACCCTCCATGAAGTCAGATCTCCAACTCAGAAACTCACATTAATCTCATCAATCTGACATCGAACTCATGCTATCTGCTACTGATGTAAACAGTAGCTACATGTTTTGTTGTACGTCTGTAAGGCTGGAAGAGCTGGGAGCACTAAACTTGGAGGTCAAGATGATCTGAGCTCCAAGTTCTGACATCCAGTGAACACACCATAAGGCAAACTCTCACTCCCCAGGGTCCTAAAGAGGAACTGGTGGCACCCTCTGCCGTTGATCATCATGCCTTTGTCTATGTCTACCATGTTAAAGCCCAAATTACATAAAAATAACGTATTGAGTTGATAATAATAATAACAATAATAATAATAATAAATCTATCGATCGATCGATAATTATCTAATTTTATTTATTATCTTATTTTATGAAGTCTTGTGTTACTCTGTTATAAATGAACCTGTCCTGGATGTTATAAATTGAAAAAAAGCAAAAGCATATATACTGCTGATACTTGGTGTTGTCATTATTTCATGCATATATTTAGGTGATGTTTATATTACCAGTAAAATAATGCATCAGTAGATATTTTCAGTCAGGTAATGTGAGTTTTTTTTGGGGCCGGTAAAAAATATGTTCGGCTAGTAGAATTCCGGAGGTCACTAGCTAATGGCTAATAAGTCAAAACCTGATATTGGGCTTTTGGATGGAATTTCAGAATGCACCTAAAGTGCACTAAAACCTTTATAGGTGAACTTAATTTGACCTTTTCTAACCTTTTGAAACCACATGTGCAACTGTTCAGTGTTTCAGTATTTATTGCATAACATGCTGTTCTTGAACAAGGTGATTAACCAGAAAAATCACAAGTGTCTGATCCATGAATCGATCACCAAATGCAAATACAAATCTATGACAATTTGTATTTACACAGTCCTTTTCATCATTTTGTTCACATTTTGACATCATGAGATGAAAACAATGCCTAACAATCGATCATCAGTACCTGGTCATCACAAGGCTTTAAACAGGATGCTCGGTGTCATCAGCAGGTTGTAACAGACACACAGAGAGACTGGAAGAGTCACAGAAAGACACAGAAGTGGACGTCCTTTGGTCACATCCCATGATGATGACCACCTCATTATGAACAGTGCCTCATTATGAACAGTGCCTTGTGGAACCAGGTGCGCCCCAGCTATTCATTTTCATGTAACCATACCTTAATTAATACAAACCCAATGCCAGTGATGTTGGGACGTTGTGTTAAACATAAATAAAAACAGAATACAATGATTTGCAAATCATGTTCAATCTATAATTAATTGAATACACTACTAAGACAAGATATTTAATGTTCAAACTCAAAAACTTTGTTTTCAGCAAATAATCATTAACTTTGAATTTTATGGCTGCAACACGTTCCAAAAAAGCTGGGACAGGGTCCTGTTTACCACTGTGTTACATCACCTTTCCTTTTAACAACATTCAATAAACGTTTGGGAACTGAGAACACTAATTGTTGAAGCTTTGTAGGTGGAATTCTTTCCCATTCTTGCTTGATGTACAGCTTCAGCTGTTCAACAGTCCAGGGTCTCTGTTGTCGTATTTTACGCTTCATAATACGCCACATATTTTCAATGGAAGACAGGTCTGGACTGCAGGCAGGCCAGTCTAGTACCCGCACTCTTTTACTACGAAGCCATGCTGTTGTAACACGTGCAGAATGTGGTTTGGCATTGTCTTGCTGAAATAAGCAGGGGCGTCCATGAAAAAGACGTCGCTTGGATGGCAGCATATGTTTCTCCAAAACTTGAATGTACCTTTCAGCATTAATTGTGCCTTCACAGATGTGTAAGTTACCCATGCCATTGGCACTAACACAACCCCATACCATCACAGATGCTGGCTTTTGAACTTTGCGTCCATAACAGTCTGGATGGTTCTTTTCCTCTTTGGCCCGGAGGACACGGTGTCCACAATTTCCAAAAACAATTTGAAATGTGGACTCGTCAGACCACAGAACACTTTTCCACTTTGCATCAGTCTTCTCCATCTTAGATGAGCTCGGGCCCAGAGTAGCCGGCGGCGTTTCTGGGTGTTGTTGATAAATGGCTTTTGCTTTGCATAGTAGAGTTTTAAGTTGCACTTACGGATGTAGCGGCGAACTGTATTTACTGACAGTGGTTTTCTGAAGTGTTCCTGAGCCCATGTGGTGATATCCTTTGCACATTGATGTCGGTTTTTGATGCAGTGCCGTCTGAGGGATCGAAGGTCACGGGCATTCAACGCTGGTTTTCGGCCTTGCTGCTTACATGCAGTGATTTCTCCAGAGTCTCTGAACCTTTTGATGATATTATGGACCGTAGATGATGAAATCCCTAAATTCCTTGCAATTTTATGTTGAGGAACATTGTCCTTAAACTGTTCCACTATTTTCTCACGCACTTGTTCACAAAGACGTAAACCTCGCCCCATCTTTGCTTGTGAATGACTGAGCAATTCAGGGAAGCTCCTTTTATACCCAGTCATGGCACCCACCTGTTCCTAATTAGCCTGTTCGCCTGTGGGATGTTCCAAACAGGTGTTTGATGAGCATTCCTCAACTTTCTCAGTCTTTTTTGCCACCTGTCCCAGCTTTTTTGGAACATGTTGCAGGCATCAGATTCCAAATGAGGTAATATTTGCAAAAAAAATAACAAAGTTTACCAGTCTGAGCATTAAATATTTTGTCTTTGTAGTGTATTCAATTGGATATAGGTTGAAAAACAATTTGCAAATCATTATATTCTGTTTTTATTTATGTTTAACACAACGTCCCAACTTCACTGGAATTGGGTTTGTATTTATAGTGATTAAACTAAGCAATTTCTCAGTGACTGAACATGTCATTGCACATGACTGAGACAGGAAATGACAGGGGGGACTCTATTTGCTGGAGCACCTCTCGTCCTTGTGGCGGTCATTTCCTGTTTTGACCAGAGGAGGGCACCCTCTGCTCTCTGTAGACCTTCAGCCTCTTGGAGCTGATGGTGGTGAGCTGATGTAGTGTTGTGCTGTCTGACCTGTCAGCACTCATTAGTGTGGTTTCATTAAAGCGATGTCAGTGGCACTCCATTTGCAGTCAAATGAGCAGCTGCCCTGCCTCAGGGGGCGAGGAGGTCTGTAGGTTAACAGAGGAGCAGAGAACAAACTGTTGTTTGTTTTTGTTTTCCTTAAATGCAAAACTGTTCAATAAGATGACTGTGGCCATTTCTCCCTGTCCTTAGCTGTCCACCTAATCAGCACAGCATTGAGTAAAACCACAATTGCCATATGCAGCTTGCATTCGTTTATTGTGGATGGTGATTTTTCAAACCGTTATCCCTCTCAGCCATGTAGGCCCCCATTGTGCTTTGACATCTAGGATGTTAGTGTAAGTAAAATGTAATTTAAAATCACTTTTAAAAACATTTTTTGATATGGTACTAAGTCTTGATTAATGGAGACTGATTAATGTGAGACATTTTATAAAATGTCTCTAACACTGAAGGCCAACCAGACTTTAGGTCATTTACCACCACCTCCCTCTTTTCCATCTTTGTGACCAGAAACATGCTGCACCTCTGACAGCCACTCAGCTAGACCAGCATCTGAGTGGTATTTGGGGTCAAAACCACAATATCCCCTATTTACCTTTCTCAATTAATGGCCTATTTTAGTGTACCGCCGATGGCAGTAAAAAGATAGCCTGCTTTATACCTTCTGACTGGATGTATTAGCAGGTAATGTCCTTAAAGAGGATTAGCGGATGGAAAGAGAGGAAAGGAGAAAGGGAAAGACAGCCTGAGAGCGCCGTAGGGATGGCGTGGCAGTAAATAGGGAGGTGATAGCAGGGAGGACAGAGGAGCTTATGCTGCCTTGTGCTGCCTCTGGCAGTAGCCGAGGATTAGCAGCCATTGTGGATTCTCTGCTATCCTAAAGCATGTTCAACCATAGCTGTTTGCACATCAATATATGTGGGAAATTAAACATTCAGAGTATGAGCAATGAAATGTTCTTTGTCACATAATATTGAGCTTGTCCTTTCTTTTTTATGCACTCGGTTGTCAGGATCAGTAAGTGGTTGATGGTTTACACTGGTCATCTTTTCCCTCTGATCCCATGTAGACAGTCAAGAATGTGCCATGGGTCGAGGTCAAGAACCCCAACAAACCAAACAAACCATTGTGTTTATTGTGTTTAGCAATCAACCTGTTTTCTACTTAATGCATTCTTTAAAGGCATTGTGACCTTTTGACAAAATGTATGTGTGCTGTGGGAGTTTATTATGAAGTGTACACATAACAAACATGAAGCAAGACAAAAGAAGACATTTGTGACTGGTGATTTTATTTTGAAGTTTTTTTTATTTATTGATTTTTAAAAAAAAACAAAAAAAAAACAAAAACATTTTCTATGAATAATCGTTTTCTGGTGTCAGGTTGGCGGGCATTTCCAGCTCAGTCTCATTAGGAATCATGTCTGTATTGGACAATTTGTTCTACGAACAGCAGCCAATAAGCAGTACAACGTTATTGTTTCCCAAAGTTCAAGATGATGTCCTCAAATGTCTAACTAAATATACAAGAAGCATGAATTGGTGAGGTTTAACTTATTTCAACTAACAGTGGAATTTCTCAGCTATTGTAGAGAATGTTAAATTTCTGGTAGTGTTACATCCCTACTGGAAAATTACTAATAATCTAGATCTCTGGTTCCTCCTCAAGACCTTACAAACAGCAAACATGACTTTTGAATGAGTCTAATCTGCTCCCCCTCCTAACTGCCATAGTACTAATGCCCTATAGACCTGAGGCCTCGTCTCGGCCAAGCTAAGCTGTTTTGGTGGGGGATTTGATCGTGCATAGATGACATTGAGTTAGAATGGGTCACTGAAGATTCTGCTTTAGCCACAGTCTGCTGGAAAGGAGTCAAGTGGAGGGCAAGCACCTGGACTAGCTGACCTTTACCTGCAGAGAGGGTAAGGAGGGAACACTGCAGAAATCCAGCTTGTTTCAAAACTTCAGGGATGAGTAAATAGAGCATTTTGCCTTGTGTGAAATCATGTCAGCAAAACCCAGAATGGTATCGTCCCTAATCACTGTCCATCCATTTCCTTATCCCCATGAACTCCTGTGTTGTACATTAGTACTTCCTCATGCTCACTCAAGTTTCCAAATCTTGGAAAAAGTGCCAGTCTGTACTGTCTTGTCTGTGCCACGACATCCATGTGGCCATCTCTGCTCTCGGCAGCACTGAGGACATGAAAGGAGCATTGTGTGCTGCTTCAACCTCCATGGCCAATTGACTTCTTTTCCCATTAATCAAATGCACTGTTTACCTAATCTTTCATAGCATTTCAAAACCATTAAAACCAAGGGGATTATCCTAGTATTTCTAACGGTGTTTCTTTACCTCAGGTGCAGGTGCCCTGAAAGCACTCCCTCTCTTTTGCTCCCTCTTGCTCTCTCTCTCCTTCTTCCTCCATTCCCCGCCTCAGTCTTTCCCCTTTATGACTTTCTTTTTCTTCCTGTTTTCACTCACTCTCAACTTACCTTTCTCCCCAAGGATTACTTCCTGCATGATCTAAATGCTTAAAAGTGCAACCTTTCCATCTCCCCAACTCTACCCCTCCGCTCTGGGTAAATAAAGTATTATTGTCCGATTAAAGCAGATTAAGCAGAAGGAAAGGAGTGGTCAATCTGAAATTGGGTTTAATTCGGCACCTATCTGAATTCTTGACTGCTTTCATAGTGTACACTTTTGTGCCTTTGAGCAGGAAGTTGGTGTGAGTTAGAGGGGCTACATTTCGGTGGGAGTGTATCTTGCTGTAGAGCTAAAAGAGGAAATAGTGAATTGAATTGCACTTAAAACCCCTCTTTGTAAAACTAGACGAAGCACAAGACAAACTCACATGCCAGAGCTGTTGGCCAGGATCTACAGGTAGGTGCATAGGTTATACTCAAGCTACACTGCAGCTTGTTTTTGTCCCATGGGAGCATGCTTTTGCTTGCTTCATCCAGAAGACTATAGTTTGAGTCAAAAACATCAAATTCTGCTCATGAGATTCCATTAAAATAGTATTTACAGAAATCTAGATGGTTGCACAAATTAGATATTAACAGGACATGTACTGTGGGTGTGTGTGATTTTTTTTTATATGCAGCCTTATTTGGGATGAGGAGATGTGTAGCACATCTGACGTTTAAGGTCCAGACACACCAAACCGACATCAGATAATGAGGGCTGTTGTTGCTTCATGTCTGTGTTTTGATCAAAAGTCACATTGCTACAAGACTCAATCCAACAAACAACAACCACATACGTTCTGCGTGACATGTAATAAGTCGGCAAGTAGCAGTAGTCTGTTTATGTCGCTCAGAAAGAGGAACCAAAAATGGCGGATATACAAGCTGTTGTTAAGCCACACAGATGAAATAAATTGAGAAAATGTTGTGTTGGAACAATAAAATGAGATAGAGATGGAAAATGAGAAGACTGTGTTCACTCTTGGCTTGTCTCTTTTGCTTGTTTTCCTCATCTCAACTTGCCTTGTACAAATTCACTTTAGCCGAATGATCACTCAGCTTGCTGTGTCAGGGTCTTAACACAGGAGGCTGGAGTTGGGTAAAGCCACAGACCTGTGATTAACAGAATGGAGTTCTTAAACTTCTTTGGTTGTGATAAAAAAAAAATAACAGCATATTATTTTTTACAAAACCAAATATCAAACCTCACTGAGGACCATATAGTCATGAAGTGCAAGTTGTGTGTTTTTATGTATGCTTACACACACACATGCCTGAGTGAGTTGGTCATGTTGATGGAGTGGCTGCTGACGATGCTGAGGGTTAATCTGTATTTAGTTGGTCTATCCGGATGCCTTAGAGGCCATCTTATTAAAGGAAATGAGACGTTGTGAGGCCTTTTTCAACAGACAGTTACTGAGCTCTGTGTGCATTCCTTCATGTCTCTGCAGAGTGGATTGGAACAGTGCTGTCCACAGTGAGTCCTGCACAGACAAAAAGGCCCTTGTGCCGGCACACATGTTAGAGAGGACATGCCGGTGTGTCAATCCACTGCGATTTTGAAAGTTTATCTCTAAACAGAACGTGACCACCGCAGACGGCTGAAGTTCTGAGCTATTTGGATCAAGATAGCCAAAGAATCTAGAACCGTAAATGCTTTAAAAGATTGCCCAGCCCCTCCAGTTACAGGATGGGGGTTGAAAAAAACAGGGCCCTGCTAAACTAAACTAATAATGTCTTATTTGGGTCATTTTTTGGCTTGCCAGGGAGTTGACTGTACGTTCAGATGAAAGGGTTTAATTGGAAATGATAACCTGCTGACAGAGCGGCTCTGTCGGCCCACAAGCCCTAGCTGTCTCTCTGCCAGTACTGCAACAATATCCACAGGGAGATTGGCAGATAGAAGCTGCTGTCAACGCCCCCCAGCTCAGGGTTGTTCCAGTATAAGCCCCACACTTGTTTGCTTCAGCTATAGCCTACGTGGCACTATTGCTGCTGGCTGTGTGTGCAAGTCACCCTAAAACTTTCACACACAACGAGCCAACGGTACATGCACACACACACACACACACACACACACACACAAACAACATGTTACGGACAAAGACACAAGGGGAGATGAGCATCAAGGAAACTCAAATGCTTTCAGACAGTTGGAGCAGCTCAACAAGATCCAGGACATCAAAGCCACTTAAATATTTTTCATTCTTGGGGCCACAAAACATAGGATGATATGACAGATGCACAATAGGCCCACAGTTTCCTCTTGGCCCCTGCAGCAGTGTTGACATGAGTAGAAATTAAGTTATCACCCCTTTTTTAAAGTCCAGAGGGCTGTCAGACAAGGCTCAGTGGCATGGGGAAAGATTCAGTGAGTCCAGCAGTGGACTGCTTTACTTAGAAACCTCAGTCTCACGTCTCCTTTTACGGTCCACTACCGCACTGCCTCTCCTACCTGCTTCCTGATGGTTTATTGCTGACGGTACAGTAGGGCTGCAACCAACTATTATTTTCATTGTTGTTTAATTACTTAATTGTTTGGTCTATAAAATATCAGAAAACAGTGAAAAATGTGGATCAGTGTTTCCGAAAAACCCAAGACATCCTTGGATCGATGTCTTGTTTTGTCCACAATTCAAAGATATTTTATTGCCATTGAGGAAAATAATCACATTTATTAATCAGAGATTTTTTTACTTTTTCTTACACAGTGACTCAAATCAATAAATTGATTAGCAAAATATTTGTCAATTAATTTATTATATATTTAGTATATTTTGAACAAACAGCAGGTGTTGTGTTTAAATGCTTTCTATTTGGTTTGACACATCTTTTCAGCTGTTTTCCAAAACCTTACTTTTATAATAAAATGATCTATATTTACTCATGCGTAGTACAGATCGACTCTGTCTGATCAGCAGTGATGCACCAGTTACTAACAAAATAGTAACTAGTTACAGTTACTAGTTACTTCACACAAACTCATCAACTTCCTCCATTGTATCTCCATTGTCTCAATAATGTTGCCGTGGCTGCGAAGTTTCTACCTTGTGGTTCCTTTTTTAAACAAAAAAAAAAAAAAAGCTGTTTGATTACACAAAACTCAACAAACTCAGTTTTTCAAAGGATTGCACTCTGCCAACAAAGTTGCAAGGCAGAGTGCTTTTTCAAAAGGAGCCACCTTTGATGTGTCGCTCCCTGTATATTTCCATTTAGAAAAAGATGCTGGCAAGTAGAAAATAATATTCCATGAGTGAACACAACCCAAAGAAATATCTCATGAGGACATAGAAGCATATAAATGTAGCAACGGTAGCCAGCAAACCACGACTGCTGTGCTTTTCTACAAACACTCAAATTAAAGGTGGTAAATTGGTGTAATATGTACCGTAGGTAGTTACCTCCTCTGTTTTCTTTGAGTTTCACACAGTATCCTGTTTGTATTAGATCCTTCTAATGTTTTCATAATGTTTCATGTGTTTGTGGCATTCCTGTTGTCTGTTGGGTCTGTTGTCATTTGTCGATTCACTGATTAATTGTTTGGTAATGCACTATAAAACAATTAATAATATGGGTATAAGTTACTGTAAGTGGTCATTGTTTGATTAAGGTAAAATGTAAAACAAGCACCTCTTATTGGAACTTATAATCAAATCATAATGTATTGTAACAGTGTGTTATGCATGCATTATGAAAAGAATGGACTGTATCACAACTAGGGGCAAAAAAATCATTAGGTATAAAATGCTTATGACACGATTATTGCTATAGGGCAAGATAAATGATAATAATTATAATTCTACAGTGCCATTAGCTAATAGGTTTTATAAGGCCTTATAGAGATGGGCATCAGGAAATATATTAAATCTATAAAATAAAAGCATGCCAGAAGACTGTTGATATTATTCTGACGCTAACCAATGTACACACATCACAAAGGCACAGAAATACCTTTCTCAAGCATTATTTTTATTTTTTTGAGGATCGGTCACATATATTAAGCGTCATCATGTCGACCCCATCAACTCAACTCATCCTCATAGCAGCAAACACTAAGAGATTCCTGCTTTAAAAGGGGAGCCGCTCACCATCAGAGAGCCACCATTTAATTACGACACACAGGAAATTATCTCTAGAATGGGCCCAGTGCTGATAAGAAGCCCAAGCCCACTGGATGACAGCTCTAGAAACCTGAGAGAACTTATCACCAAAGTGGTGGGTGGGGGCCCACGACTGGGCGCCTGACAATCTGATTGGACTGTCATCCCCAGGTCATAATTAATATATTTATCAAATTAATAACTGAAAGGAAAATCTCAGCGTCATTGGCACTATTGTAAAAAGAGGCTTGCCCTGGCCCCAGAGGTGAACAGTGGCCAAATTCATGTGGCGGCTGGTTTCCCTTGTGGCTAATAAGGCTGCTGTCAGTATAATGGGGGCGGGGGGGCAAAGTGAGCTGCCTCTTTTAGAAGCCATGACAGATAAATTGCCTCCCCTCCTGCACAGAATGAAACAGAATTTAGTAGGAGAAAAGAAATATTTCACCGTCTGCTGACAACCACAGTCTTTGCACAATACTTGTTATTGTACAGAAAGTAACATAAACCATGTACTTTACAGCACAACAGTGATTTGTTTTTTATGTTTCTGGCTTTATGTAGAAAACTGTTCACAGATGTCAAAGCATGTGCATTTTATTTACTTATTCCAAAATGATTATTTAATTTGATCATAGTCTCTCTTAGTTTGTTTCAGAAAATTTTAGCACATTGTAAAACTTACAATTATTGTTACTTTATCCTCATAGGGTCTTTGGGGGGGCTGGGGCCTATCCCAGCTGTCTTAGGGTGAAAGGCAGGGTACACCCTGGACAAGTCTCCAGTTCATCGAAGGGCACATAGAGACAGACAACCATTCACACTCACATTCACACCTACGGTCAATTTAAATTAGCCAATTAACCTAATCCCCATGCATGTTTTTGGATGGTGGGAGGAAGCCGGAGTACCCGGAGAGAACCCACACAGACACGGGGGAGAACATGCAAACTCCACACCGGGAATCAAACCCGGTGAGGGTTGCTGTGAGGCGACAGTGCTAACTACTACACCACCCGTGCCGCCTAGTTAAAATTTTTATTTTCTATTTTTCATCGTTTTTTTTTTATTTCTGTAACAGCTGTATACATCAGAAAAAGAATTCAGGGACATTTTCTGGGACAGATTTAACCAGGGACTGGTCATCCAAAACAGGGACTGTCCCCAGAAATAGGGGAAGTCTGGTCACCTTAATTTAATGCAACCAACCTCATTGAAGCAGCGTCACAAAAAAAAGCATGAAGATATTTTTTTGTTTATTGTATTATTGTAGTAGATACTTGTGTTTAAGTTAAACTCATGGTCGTTTTGCACTTTAAAATATATATTTTTATTCATATTGGATTCATTGAGGTTATTTTTCAGGGTCTTCTAATTTATTTTTCTTTTTTTATTCAGTTGTAGAATATTCTTATTCTACTATTGTTCTCTATTTGAGTAATATCACTCAATCAAACTTTTTTTAACATGCCATATCACAAAATAATTAAAAGTATCTATGATTTGTGCTGATATTGTATTGGATCGATATTAGTATTGGCCAATACTCAATGCTGCAATATCGATATTGTATTGGAAGTGAAAAAGTTTATTCCCCTAGTTTCAATAAATATCATATAGTAAATAATTTGGTTATTGATGGAAACATTGAGTTTAAAGTTGCTGAAGCTCTGAAAGGAGTACTCTTCTCTTCTTACAAATATTCAGCATTAACTAATGTGAGCGAGTCATTCTGGAAAGAGGGAATTGCCTCTGTAGGTACCACATAACTTAGCAAACTTTGTTTCTGCATCCACAGAAATGACATTGACTTGTGGAGCTGTATTACATTTACATATAAAAAGATTGATTATAGCAACTATAGAGGATTGGAGTTGTCTTTGTCATATTTGTTTGTTGTTCATAATTTTAAGTTGTGTTGATTCTTTCTCAAATAATATTTTTAATTCCTTTAATACCACCTCCTAAACTTTGTTAGAGGGTAGTAAAGTGTAGATTCCCCTTGGGTCTGCATATTAATTCTGACCCAGACCACTGGCGTATTCTCTCCCATGCAGGTGGAAAGCCACAGTGGGGATACTTTTATCAGACATTCCAAGGGTACAAAACAGGAAGGAGGGGAAGCCGAATTGTAAAGGTAACACAATCATCCGCTAAAGTAGTCACAGGAGTATCGGTTTCTTTAAGCTGCGCTGAGCACGGCACAAGATTAAGATGTGGATTACTGAACATTTACTTCATGTCACACAGACAGAGGCATGTGGTTTGTTCTATAAATTGATACGGCACCCTGACCTTTGCAGTCACGTGACGTAATTATCCAAACGACATGCACTTGGAATTTCTGGGCATTTGGTTGCTTACTGGGTTTAAAGCGTTGACCCAACCCCCCCAACCCCAGACTGGAATCTGAACCTGTGGGGCAGACTTCACCTTTGACTCTTGTACTTGACCCTGTACCTTGGGAATGAGTTTGTGGAAGTCGGACATGCTCAGACACTGTTATGCATTTCTGCTTGACCAATCTCTGCTTGACCTGGGAAACCTGACTGGAGAGGGAAAGTAACAGAAGTGTGTGTGTGTGTGTGTGTGTGTGTGTGTGCGTGTGTGTGTGTGTGTGTGTGGATTTTTATAACTAACTGGTGACACACCCTTACAGTACACATGATTTGATACACCCACAACTCAACAGCAGAAGTGATGCTGCTCTTGAACACCAGGTATTAATCTCCAGGCTTTGTCTGTACACATTTGTGGAATTTCAGGGAATCAAACACAACTGTCAATCAATAACTGGTGTGCAAGTTAAACCCGCCATGTGTCAGATGTCAATCCCCTTTCGTTCCATGTCCTCAGGGGTTAAACCCAGTCTTCTCCAGGCCCTGTGTCTGTATATGTATATGTATATGTGTAGCCCAGGTGCACATTGGCGCACAGTTACACCCCCCACCCACCTCATATCCTGTGTGCATTGTGTCCATTTTCTTTAGGTCCATGTTCCATAGGGGCCTGCCCACTACCCACCTGTGCTGCTCCTTGTTGCAGACACAGCTTTCCAGTAACCTGAGGGAAATGTGGGTGAAGATATTGAGTGAGTAAATGAGTGGGGGTGAGTAAGGGTTGCCCCCACCCTCCTCATACATCCCTACTACCCCACAGAGTTTCTTTCAGGTTCTTGGAGTAGAGAGAGGCTGGCCGGCTGTCCCAAAGTGTTTCGCCTCTGTGAGCATGCACAAGATGTCCATTCATGCCCCCATGGTCCTACAACTGCGCCGCTATGTCCTCGCCCCCCCAACTCCAGCTGAGGCAATTCAAGTCGGGCCAGAAGCAGGGACCTTTAATCTAACAGAATGTAGCAGGCACCTGAACTACTTAACCGCTGTGCTTGTTCAAGGGGGTGGGCACGCAGGCTAAGGTAACTGGTGTGTAACAAAAAGCCCCCGAACTTTATCCCTGGCCAGGATGAGTACATTTCCTTTCTGTTGTTGCTGACAAAGGCCAGCAGGCACAAATGGTCTGCTATCTGTGTCACTGGGAAGTGGAGAGCAATTTGTTTCTATTAAACAGGACAGTCCTCATCTTCCCCAATCGACCCCCCCCCCACGCGGTCCCTCCACCACATCCCTCCCACCCATATTGATTCAGATGGCTTTTGTGCTGCAAGTAAAACTCCACGCCAGGCAGTGGGTTTTATCTGAGATCACCTTGACCAGGTGGAGACCTTATAGTCTTGACTCGGAGCCCCTCTGAAAGACCTAAAGAGGACCCCATTTTGTTGTCAGGTTGATGTGAGTATTTATGAGAGGCGTAGAGGTAAAATGAACCCCAAAGGTTTGTCGGAGAAGGAAAACTTGACCGTAACATTCAGGGAAATATGCCTGGCCATTAAACCCACACAAAGCACACACACTATAAGCCATCTCTACGCTTCCTTACTACATCACATCAGTGGCAGCTTGACCTCTTTTGATTTATCTAGGTTCCTGCAGAGGGCAGAAATACAATGGCGAGCCGTTGTATTTCACCTGCATTGGTTCCAACAGCCACACAGATCCTTTTCCCCACTTTGACAGAGGCAAGATGGCTGCTTTCATAAGAGGGTGTTTCTCTTTTTTATTTAAACCCCAGTCTAAACCCATTCATTTAGTCCCCTGCTACGGATATGAAACATTTTGAGGATGAGTGTACATCAGTCATGGCACCACAAATCAAGCCACAGGAGAGCTTGCTATTGTTTTTGTGCAGTGTAAATGTGTACATTGCTTATGGAAAAAAGCAACATAGTTAAAGGTCAAAAAGTGTCTCGGTATGTTTGTATTTCTTACATATTTGCTCACTAAAATTACTAATATTGAAAACTGACATATTGAGATGTATTGGGATGACATGTTGTGTAAAACAGTCAGAGATACTGTGTGTGACATGTGATTAGTTTGTTTCCTTTATTTCCCTTTCCTTTCCTCCTATCCAGTTAATTAGGAATTGGACACATATGGTTCAATTAATTTAGCTAATGAGCACCTCTAAATGGTTAAGGCGAGACACTATCCCTCTTCACTTTCTCTTCATCTGTCTTTCCATTTCTTCACATTTACCTCCCTTCCCTCCTTTGTATTGACGCCCTGGGACCCCATCTGGGCCCTTTGGAGGCGTGAAATGCACAGTAATTATTAGTAATCATCACACACCATCAGAAACGGATCCTAGTGCTGTAATTACATGATAAATGTCTGCCTAACACATGCCCTCTATTTAGCAGCCCCCTGGAGACCACGGATAATAGACAGCTAACAGGAATCCGCAGAATGGGCCTTTCAGCGCTGGTCGGGGCTCATTGTCTACGCGCCAATACACCCTCACCCCCCGTTTGGCAACAACGCAGACCCCGATCAATCCCCTGCTCTGTCCCCACCCCACAAGCCTACTGACCCCACGCACACACACACACACACACACACACACACGCACACACACACACACACACACACACACACACACACACACACACACACACACACACACATGCACACACAGCCCTTGTCAATGCTAAGTAGACAGCAACGTCAATCACTAGCATTACACCACGTTGCTAATGGCTGCCTAACAATTTTATTCAATAGTGAAACAAGAGTTTTGTTCAGTTTAATGCTGTTGCCACTGACCCTTGAGCAAAATGTGATAATTGGCATTATTATCATCTGCGGGTCTTTATGCTGCTTTTTCTGCGCATCACTCTGATCAGAATCAGCTCCGCTGTCACCTATCTAAGTATTTGTTTTTAATGGTACAGACAGAGCACAAAGGATATGTTCGGTTGGTATGCCCAGCACTTGTACAGTAACAGGTATGACTTTTTATTTTATTTTATCAACGTATACACAGTTACATATTGTCATAACCTGAGGAGCTACAATAGCCACAATGCAAGAATGAAAACACTTACAGAACAGAACATATACGTACCAAAGAACTGAACCACTACACGCTTAAACCACAGTATTATATGATGTACTTTTACATGAGATTTAGTCATTTGGCAAAAGTAAAACATGGCCTCACAGGCAGGTCAAGTCAAGTCAAGTAAATTTTATTTATACAGCCCAACATCACAAATTATGAATTTGCCTCAGAGGGCTTTTCAGTCTGCACAGGATATACAAACAACCTTCACACCCACTGACGAAAAACTCCCCAAAAAACCCTTTTAACAGGGAAAAGAAATGGAAGAAAGCTCAGGAAGAGCAACAGAGGAGGGATCCCTCTTCTAGGATGGACAGATGTGCAATAGATGTCATGTGTACAGTATAACAACAATGAAAAGGTGGTGGCATTGCAAGCAGCAGTCAGAGGTGATGGTGACATGAAGGAGAATGAAAGTGAGGGCATGTCAACTCAGGCCACAAGCATATTCAAGACCCTGAAGCTTTCCTGCTGTTTCTAATGCAAATAAGGCTTAGGTGAGTAAATAGACATGTGCTCCAATACTTTCATACAACACTTTTATGTTATTTCTTTTATCGAGTGCCTGTGTGCTTGTGTGATGGAGGCCATCACAGTTTGAATCTACATTATGAAATGATCAGATATGTATGCAAATTAGGACACTCTTATCTAAATGCATAGCATGAAATGAGGAATTGTGTTTGTGAACAACAAGGGGAATTTGCCTGAGATTTGCCTAGCTGGCTCTAAACAACGGTCGACTCTTTGGGGACATTTTATGTATTGGCCAGGCGAGGCCACGACGATGTCAGCTGTTAAACAAATCTTTATAATATATTGTATTAAACCTTGTTAAAATATTAACAGCGGTTGCATTAGATGTTGTTGTGTCTTGTTCCTGTTCATGAATATAACTGATTTACTGGCAGAAAAGTGTCAGTTGGGATGAGGGATAGCCCAGTCAACCTGTTTGCCTCAAATGGCAGTTTAACTGGTCTGTTACAGGGTTGTATTTCAATAAGACATGGGCATTCTGTGCTTTAAACAACTACAACCATGGCTTATCTGCATCAAGCCATGATACAGTATTCGCCCTGATTATTTGGAAAATTACTGGCAGTACTTCATTTTTCCTCCAGATGGCAACAATTTTCCTTTTTTGAAAGGAGGATTTCAGAGACCAAAACAAACAGGATAGACAAAAAAATAAAAACATTTATATATATTATCCTGCTGCAAAGAGCTTAATCCACTGTAATCTGTTAATCAATATTCATCCATTCATCAGTCAAGATTTTATCATGTTGGGTTATTGTCCATTGTCACGCTAAGTCCATACACACACACACACACACACACGCACACACACACACACACACACACAAACTACGAATGCAGCTCTGCCTGATCACAAAACCAGAAGCAGGCATTGAATGAAAAGCAGTGCAATCTCAAGCATGAGTCTGACAATAACATACATATCAACTATCTCCTAATTGATACAGCCAGGCGGTCAGTCAGTCACTTAATGAACTGCTAATAGCCCTCAGCAATGCTGTGAGTGACAGGAGCCCAGCATTCCACCTGGTGGAGACTGCACTGGCTGTGCGATGCTTCTCATTAATGGAGGCGGGGATGCCTGTCGATTGTTCAACCTAGTGTATGGAGAGGCCTCTTTCGCATGGAGGCCATGCTTCTGCCTCAGCTATCCCACCATCGCCTTCAAACAGCCGAGCATCACAGAGTCACCGATAATAAAGACTTGATCAAAGAGACGTAGCATTCCACCAGCTGGGCCAAGCAACGGAAGAGAGAGAAGGACTGAAAGGAGGATGTGGAAAGAAAGGGATGGAAAGATTGAGCAGGGTCAGGAGGGAGGAAGAGGTTATAGTCTACTCTGCATAGTAATGCTGCAAATTAGAACATACACATAGCATACTTCTGCCAGCAAAAGAAAAAAGCATTGATATAAAAGTCTGATAATCTAAATTTAGAATGCGCTCGACAAAACGGATCAGTGTGTAACGGTTAACAAATTGGTTTCAATGGTGAAGGCAGAATGCCTGTTGATCCCTTTGCATCAGTGGAAAGCTGCAGTGTGTCTTTAGGTTGAATTGAGAAACTCATTGATTTAAATATATGAGGGCATTAAATGAGTAATATCAAAAAGTGACACTACTCTAAAACCAAGAATAAAAGTCACTGTACATGTTAAGTTGCCAGAAGTAGAGGCACATATGCTACTCGTTCATCTGCTGCACTTGCCACAAGCTGTAGTGTTATTTATCTTAATGCATAAAACTGCTAGCCCTTCAACTGACCCATAATTTGCTACTAATAACTGTTGTGGGCAGAGTGATTATAGCTTTTCATTAGTGCCGGCAGCTTTTACCAGTGCCATACCCAGCTAAGGGCCCTTGCTGTAATTGTGAGCCATTACAAATATAGTACATTGAAAATATAGGAGGGGGGCTGACGCCTCTTTGTTAACTGCTGGTGATTGAGCAATTAAACTTTGGCAACTTAATTACTTCTCCATAACAACATGGCTATGAAGCATTAAGACTGGCATTATGGTAAATATTGTTGTCAGAGAGCGACGGTCTTGAACTGGGTGATGCATGAGTCCGTGTTTATCACCAGCTGCTAACAAACGTAAACAAAAGCACATGAAAGTTTGTAAAATTCTTTATTTATTTAGCCAAAAAATGATTTCAGAAATTCTTATTTTCTGCATAAAATGTAATTCATACATAGATTATTCATATTAGTATTTATAATAGTAATAAAATAGTAATTTTATTTACATTAGCACTGTTATTACAATATGTATTCATACCTGACCACCAGCCCATTAATTAATTACCTACTTAATGTGACTTATTGTGGAATACACAGAGAGGAAAAATCAGGCGGCCCCACAAGCACAGCCTCGACTCAGCTCTCAGCGTAGGAAGGCTAACAGATGTTGCACGGGGCAAAAACAAAAAAAAAAAAACATCCGAATAAAAGCCAACACCCATTTGTCAGCCCAAGTAGGAATCATACTATGCGAGCTCCTCATTAAGTGGCATTAAAACTGTGAAGGTCTATAATTATCGAATAAATCCTTCCCCACATGAATGAATTCATTCGCGTGCCATAATTCTTTCCCCCGCATGGAGCATGGCTCTGGCGGTGAATGAGTCTTTTGTGCGCCACTGTGGGAAGGCTTTTGTGAAATTACACTACTGCATAATGATGCTAATCATAAATTAGCATTTCAAGATGGAGCAGCATGTTTGTGAGTCTGTGTGTGTGTGTACGAGCGTGTGCATGTGTATATAAATTTGACAGAAGTAAATATAAGCAATCTGATTTTAATTTTCTCCACCAGTTCACTCAATTTCAGAGTATCGCAAGACAAATATTCACATTAGCCTTTTTTCTAAATTTCTTTTATTGCAGTTATACCACAATCAATCCAAACATTTTGTAGGCCAAATGTTATCAATGAAGTCTCTAGATCATAAAATGTATGAATATCTTTGATATAATGCTTTAGATTGAACTCCTACAGTATAGTTTGTTTCAGTGGGTTTGTTTTTTCTTCCCACAGGCAGCTGCAGGCCAGAGACGATGCACCATAGACTGTGAGAGGGTTGAACTCAGGACTGACCTCCCTGCTTGAATGTAAGCTACCTTCCTTCATGTCTCTTCTGTCCTTTTTTGCTCTTTTATCCATCTCTGTCTCACTGCACCTCTCTCTTTTCTGTCTTTTTATCCCCTCTTAAAACTGCAGCACAAATCGAGAAACAAGGTACAGGGTATTGTAAACACTAATAGAAGCCACATGACAGTGCTATTAGATTCAAGTTTCTATTCATTGACCCCAGAGTAGCAGGTGTGTGTTTCATTACCCATCCAAATAAAACACGACTCCGATGTGAGCTTCTCAGTGTAGGGGCTTGACCAACTAATGAAAGCGGACAAAGGGAGCAATCTAGAGGCAGCGCCCACTCTGTGTCCACTTAGCACCAAGCTGAAACCTTTGCCAATTAGGACCTGTTTGTTTGATGTGGCAATTAACAAGGAGGCGCTTGGTGATAAATCACAATATGGTTTCATTCTGCTTACTATTAAGATGTCCTCCTTTGTGTTATGAACATCCCACGTTGGACAAATGAACATTTATTGACCTTGTGACTATTCAGATTATCTGTTTTGAATAATTTACTCCCTCAAAATTGGCCACCAAGTTATTTTTATTGAATATATGCCCCTGCATGAATACATAAATAGACATGTTGGCTTTATTCAGAAGGATAGTTGTCAGTCACAAATGACGATTCTGACTCCAGGTGGAGGTTTCTTGAAATTTACTTGGTGACTTGTAAACATTGTTTTCAATTACTGGTACGATGGCTGGATTATATGGAACTCATTTGCATGAAAAAAGTCCTTTGTGTCATCAGAATGAGGATCACATGTAAATGATAACTGATACAGCGCACAGCACAACAAAAGGACACTGAATGTCTCTGCATTTAAATTTCAATACCATTTACCTAACCTTTTCCAAGGAAGGTTAGTAATTGCATTGTTGTGCATTTACAGTAAGTCATTGGTTGGCCTTTGTTGCTTTTTTTGGTCGGCCTTTTATTCCACGCCAGTGCAACCGCAGTGCTTTGCATCTTTCTCAGCTCTACCAAACAAATGGAGCTCGTATTATGCAAAGCATATGGCTTTTCAAAGCCTATACTTGATACAAATTAAGGCATCAGGCGTGTTCCTCAACATCACTGCTGCTCCTGTTCAATGTTTTCAGATGAGATTCTTGAACAGAGTTGAGCAATAATCCCTGAAGCATTTTCCACCACTTTTGAACATGACAGGAGTGGCGAGAGATAAGTAACTCAGTTTGGAGGGTTTCTTGCTAATTGTAATGTCTAACACCCTCTCCATCATCTCTAGCACAGTCACAGTAGACCTTTTCATGATGCTGTCTCACATGTACATATGTTTTGTGTGCTCACAAGACAATTCAGTGGAAGGAACCGATGGTGACTGTGCACTAGGTGGCGCCCCATCTCTTCACCAAGATCAAAACCACACAGTGCGCCTCTACTGGACCCAGATGGAGCTTAAGTCATGAGTGACAGTTACCAACACAGATAGATGATGTTTGTCATTCTACTTGGTCTGCTGTGTTTCAATATGTATGAGAGCATGAGACTGTTTTGTATATGTGCCAGTGAATTACCACAGATAGGCTACACACGCTTAAATACATGTACACATGTACTAACACACCCTTTTAATAAGCACACATGCCTATTAATGCACTCACACATATAACTACACACAGCTCTGAACACCCTCTGCCCACATCATATTACTCATAATAATGTGATCTGAGGAGAAAAAACTAGTGGCAGTTGATTAAAAGAGATTCAGGTGATGAAGGCTCTAGTCTTGGTGCTGCTGAGGGCCTATAGTTTCAACCTCGACCCAAGGCAGCAGCTGGAAGCGTAATTACACAGGCTGATTTATACATCATTAAGGCCTCCATATAACTCACCCCCTTTTGAAAAGAGCAGTTAAGCTACTTATACTTTTCGCAAAACAGCGGCAATTCTGCATGAAATGAATGTATGCCGTTCTTCTGAAAGCATATGGTATATTTCTCGCCTATTAATAATTCAAGTTGAATGAGCAAAAATTAGTTGGCTCAGTTACCGCAGCGTTTGTCCCACATTAATTTTGCCGACGTTTTTGTAAATGGGACTATTACGCTAAAAACAAAGCAGAGTGAATGGCCGCGGTTTGCCATACTTAGGGAAAGAGAGGGCCTCATTCGTACACCTGTCATTTTCAAACAAGGCACCATTATGGTTTCGTGTAGAGAGGGAGATATCACACCTTTCACTGTAGCTGCGTCCCTTCTGTGGGGAAAAGCACTAGCCTTGAAATTGTTACCTGCGAGAGAAAGCCATTTGTAAATGTGAAAATCCAGACGGCTGCTTTTCACCAAGGAGTCTGTCAAATGGCTGCATTTTGGTCGGCATTTCAAAATGAAAGAAGCAAATAATTAGCATTTCTACTGGGGCAATTATGAAGCCTGTGTGTGCTTTACCGTTCACGGCCTTTCATTCTACACAATGCATGCACCCGGGTTCTCCTAAACTCCTAAACTCATAACTAAGGTTTGATTGAAATCAAACGAGGCCCTCATTATTTTGAGGTAGCTGCAGAATGTGCGAGCGAACAGGTGTTCTTTTCGACGTATCAGAGCATATACATTTTAACAACCCTTGACACCTTATATTCACACTCATTTTGGAGACACACACACACACGGAGACATTCACCGGCAGCACAGAAGGAGCAGCTCAATGGGGCTGAGCACATTGTTGCTTTAACCTTCTGCGCCAGTTATCCCTCTCAGAGCTCCAAGCCTTGGCAGCTAACTCTATTGGCTTTTTGTCATGGAGCCTTGGCTTGTACAGTGGCTGGCTGGGGGTGGATAGCAGCAGAGGAGGAGCGGGGGGGATTGAAAACGGGGATGAAAAAAAATCTTTCTTTCGCATTATTTCTGAAGTGAAGTGAGTGCTAGCAGGGGCTGGAGGAGAGGCCTTGTTGAGGCTTGTAGAGGCCCCGTCATCTTGGGGTCATTATGCTCAGCAGATCATTAGACTCTGAAGAGCAGGCACACGACACAGCACCCACAGTGCCTCAGCTGTGCTGCCCCCCTCCTTTTAGCCGACCCCTCCACTCCTCACCAAGCCTCATGGGTGAGTAAATGACCTGACCTCTGCCAGCCGCTCTGCTAAATACTTCTTATTATTATTGCATCTGTGTGGCTGCTTGATGCTTCCTCTCTAATCCCTTCACAGTGTAGGGTATAAAGAAAAAATGGCACAGGAACCGGGCATACACATTTCCTTTTGTCCCCCATTCATCTCCACTTGGATACCATGTGCATCTTGGGAGAGTTTTGTGTCAAGGGCGAACGTTCCCCAGCCAGGTCAAGTGAGCTAACATGGATATCTGTAATTTCGACACTCACAGACCAAACGTCTTAGTGTCATTATGATGTTGTACGTGACAAATTCTGTCCTTAATGGACCCATTACAGTGCAGGTGGAAACCAGCCATACATAGGTCATATCTCAAATGGTTTACAGTCGTAAATAAAAGGGCAGTGACAAGTGAGGAACCGTTAGATCCGTACTGGCCGATACATTTACAAACTCAGCCCTCTCCCTCTCTCTTTCTTCGTCGCTCTCCTCCTCACCCCCTTGCTGTCTCTTCTCCCTTTGCTTGAATGTCATCCACTCTGCAGGAGGATTTAATGTTGCTTTTAACCCTTGCTGCCTCATAATTACCTTGACATTTACCCTGCATTCAATCAAGTTTTTAACAGCAGATTTATTGCAATGACTTTTTTGTATTGCAGAAGGCAGCAGTAATTATGCAGGTTATTAAGAGTCTTTGCGTTAATGCAGTTTTACATCGGCGTAGCCTGCTTTTCCTGTGCGGAAGAGCACAGTGTCAGCCGCCTTGAGACGGAGTGACGCAGGAAAGGACAGAAATACTATTAGATGAAGTATCAGATGACTTGGGGTATGAGGAGTGGAACAGGACAGCACTGCCTCTCCCTCCTTTTATTGCTCAGGTTATTATCACAACTGCTGGGGAATTGTCGAGACGGGGAGATAGGAGTGGCAACGATCCATCCGGGACTCGTTCATCACTGAGCGCCGAGGCCCCCCGAATAGGAATTACATCTGCATCTGAATTAGTAACATTATTCGCCAATTTGGCTCAGAGTGAACATTGTTCCATTGAAGGTGGAATTAAATTAGAAAATGAGTGAGTCCTTAATTTTCAGATTATAAATCAGGGAATATAATTCACCTCCTTGTACCTTAAGGGCAATCACATTATCCTAAGCGACATTTTATCCCCAGCCCTCGCCAAGTGATCTCGTCACGATGCGCAGTCATACACACCAATCACGCTTCCCCGGGAAGCAGGAAATACGTCTTCTCCTCCAGAATTAGACATAAAATATGAGTGTCTTCTCCTGCGCTAGAGCTTATTTTACATGAAATTTGATGGGTCCTTCTGAACTCATAAACACTACAGAGAGTGATTGGTTCAAGTGATATAGATTCCTTTTTCAGCACTGTTAGCACATCATTATGTAGAAAATCAGGCGAACATATAGAATCTGTATGTATAAGCATAGATTATACGCCACAATGTAGCAACCACTAAGGTTACTCAAAATAGAATAAAAATAGTATTGATTAGAAACTGCTCAAAAATGATGTTGTGCTTTTTGTAGTATTCAACAAAAATATACTTTTTGAACGCAACTGAGTTTTACACTGTTTTCTAAGAAGTTCTGTAACATTACAGTGAAAATGCTGCTTGGGCTGTAATAAACAAGTTAACGATGTATAGTTGCACGTAACCTGGTCAAATTAGAAGGAATGAATCGACCTTTTACTGCCAGCCGTCGCTATATACTGTGGCCCAAAAACTCTGTGCCTGTTCATTTCATTCTGGCCAATGCCCAGACCTCATTAAAAATGAATGCACTCCTTAAACCCCAACACTAGGCCTTTTCCATTAGGGAGAGAGATATGAGGGTGATAAACATTATTTGTGATCGGATATGAATTGTGCGAGGATTGGCTGCAATATTGGAAGCCACATTGGAAAGTGATTGTGCTTGAATTCCCCCATGCAGTTTCATGCCATATCACAGCTCTTAGTAATTTGATTCCTATTCATTTTGGCCATTGTTGTGTGTTATATTGAAAGCCCTATCGAGCTGATCTAGACCAACCAATTGGGATTTTTGTTATTCTGTCCCACTTGGTTGATTTTAAGCTGATCAGGATATTTGCCTGGCACAGTCTTGGGCATTCTGAATAGCCTTATCTCACATTTAATTACCATACCACCATTGTTGGAGCAAAAATTCATCTATTTTGGTGCGTGGTGTGGGGTGCATTTCTGTCTGGGTGTGTAAAATAGAGAGAGAGAGAGATGGGGAGTGTTTGTCTTCTCTTCCAATGTGTCGCTGTGATGTCACAGCTGCTCTTTGATATACTGTACAGGTGTATTTTCACAGAAATAGTGCATTGGTGGATCCCCCGTAAAAGGCAATAAACCTTGACAGGCTATTGGAGATTCACCCCTGAGCGCTCTGCTGACAACCTCTCAGACATATACATTTAATATTCCATTGATTGATTGATTTTATGGGACGTGGTTAACATTATCATCAATACCGCCCTCAGGACCAAGACGCCAACTTAGTCGAGAAAGAATAGTACTTGTCATAGATTATAAGGTGCCTGATAAACGTCAGTATGAAGGGATTTTTTTATTACAATACACATATGTTGCACATGTTTAATGTTAGCATATGAATGTGTGTGTAAGGCAGTGTGTGGGTCTTGAGTGCGTGTCCATATGAGGAGGCATTTCATATGGAATTGCAGTACAAATAGGTGTGTGTCATACCAAGCACATTTTGCAGTATCCTCCACACTACTGGCGGTTTGAGCTGCGTTGGCCTGACTGTTTGACCCAGACACAGTAATCCACGTGCCTATCTCGCTTTCCTCCAGGTTCACCAATAGTCAGAGCGGGATGATAATGGCCGCCCTTGGACACTCTGCACCAGGGGGCAGGGGATGTGATGGGCTGCAGCTCAGGCGCACATTAATATTAATACGTATAAAAGCCGTCCGAGCTGGCACAGAGTCATCAGCTGTAGCCACAAGCAGACACAAGTGTGCACACACACACGCTCTGAAACGCACACCTGCATGCTTGCGGACACATACACAAAAACAAGTAAAAGGCCCATTATGGATGCAACTGCATGGCATTCTGCGGATGGACCGCTTCCCAAGGTCAGTTTGAAACATTTGCCAGCAGGAAACCTACACAGAGTGCCGGTTGTTCACACCGTTTGGGGAAAACACACATTATGTAAATGGTTCTCCTTTTGGAATGGAACACACACAGCTAGAAATGTTGTGCTAATGGCTATCGTGTCAGCCAAAGCTAATGGTTGCTGTGTGTGTGCGCTGTACTTTGTGTGTATGTGTCTTGTACTGTATTACATGTCCGTGCATGGGATAGATGTAAAGATGTGAACTACTTACAGGGTTTCAGACAGAAAAGTTGATATGCCTGGAGGCTGAAGCACTGCCACCGGAGCAAAGCAATAGGTAAGGTGAAATGGTGAAAATACTCTAAATACAGTGTACAATTAAACAGATATTTTTTTTCTTCAAGGTGGTTGAAATCCTGTGCTGTATTGTTTTGCTTTGTGTCTGTATTGGTGTCTGTTTGTCCAAGCTGGCGGGACACTGACCATCATCTGCTCTAAGTAATACACCTACTATGGATAAGAACAACACTCAATCTATCACACACTGCACTGAAGCGTTCACAGCTATTGCATTACTACTAAAATCTCATCTTACTTCAGCTAACTTGAGCATTGAAAAATTTCTTCAAGGAGTTTTTCTAAAAAAAAAAAATCTTTCTTTTTCAAGAAAAATATCTTGAAAATTCCAGTCAGAGCCACTTCATTCGTAAACGCATGGGGAAATTAAAATGCAAAAAGGAGTGAAAAGCAGGCAACAAAGAACATATTTTTCCTCGCTTTGCATATTTCAGTTAATTCAAAAAAGCGGTTTGTTAAATGTTCCAATAATTATGAGACATGCAGAGAGTTGGCTTGCCTTCAGGGGCAACAACACAGCTTTATTCAGCAACTGTGAAGGTGTACACAATGTCACCCCTGTCTTTCAACCAACAGAAGACCGTGTCAGAAATCAAATTCTATTTGCATATTTTTATATCGGCTAGATAGTTTGGTTTCAACAGCATCTACAAACAGTCTAAAGTAATGGTGCAGTCATTTTAAAGAGCGGGGATTCCACCTTTTCTCTGTTTGGGTAGAGGCCATGACGTTCAAACGCAAGGGCGACAAGGAAATAAAACTGATATAATTTGGAAATGAAGTTAGCGAGGGGTGTCTGAGTGGCTGACATGTACGGTGAACTGAAAAAAGGATTTCAATGTCAATAAGCAAAATCGAGCTGCTGGGTTCTTGTTTTCCTCTACATTTCAGACGCAGAAGATGTAACCGCTCAGAGGGAAAATTAAATAGCAAAATGAAATAGCATCCTACATGGAGTCTGTCAGGGACAAGTGTGCAGGGGCAGTAATGTTCATCATATGTCACTGAACTGCATGCTTGAACTTAATTAAATCACTCTGTGATCCATACGCCAACAAAACTGAATGCAATCCCTGAAATATTTAGCAAGGCATTGTTGGATCACAAAGTATTACAAAAGAGATTAGCAAATACTAGGAAGAGAAATAGAGGTTCAAGAGCAGAGGGGCCTTTGATTGTGACCTGCACCTGGATGTTCTTCTGTCTGACTGGACATTTGTGACCTTTTATTATCAACAGGGGGTGTTGAGAAAGGGTGAACACTGTTATTATCTTAACACCAAGCCTTATACAAAAGCACAATGAAGCCATATGTGAGTAAAGCCCCCTGCCCCTAAGTAGCACTTTTTAATTTGAGGAAATTAAACAAATGGCTCCCTGGGGCTTCCTCTGTGAGGATACTTGACATGGTCACTCCTTCTAAACAAAGACGCACTGAGATCTGTGATTACTCCTAAAAGTGGCTCCCCATGACGGTATGACTGAGCTGAAGATGACAGTAGAAAAATACAGGAGGAGTGATTGGAAAATGATGAAGATCAAAATTCCCTGTTGTGTTGATGAAGTGATTTTCAAAGCATTTTTGTTTGTCTCTGTACAGATATAAAGAGACAAAGAAGTGTTTTCAGTTTTACCTCCTGACTAAAGAAAACTCTGGTCTTCTCCAGTGAGAGTGGAGGGGTGGGGGGGTGGGGTTGGGACAGGTCATATTTCACCGTCAGCCCGACTTGCCCCAACAACGTGACAGCAGATGACAAATAACCTGGCTTATGATTGAAATCTGACAAAATAACACTGTGTTTTTATAATAGCGTCCCCAAGCAGAAATATGGCAGCCGCAAACTAAACAGTGCTTTATCACCTCCATGCCAGTCCCAGCAGTTCCCCATTAAGGGCCAGATCATTGTGTTTTGCCTCCCCCCCTACCCCCGTCCCAGCTGACCGCCGAAGTGACAGCACCGGCTTGCCGCTGTGACATTGAAAAATATTTGTACTGACAGAGCCACAAATCACAACGCGGACAAGTTTTAAAACTCAATATTCACTCAGTGTGCATCTGCTATATTCTCGTTAAAAGTGTAATATGGTAGTCTCTCCCTTACACGTTTCTTTTTTATTATTACAGTATTGACAGCGACTATAATAAAGTTGTGCTGTTTTGATGCCATGGAGGGAAGAGCGGGAGATGGAGAGATTGAAATGGGGGGGTGAGAATGGCTGGGATGGTTGAACGCTCGCATGGCGCCGTAACAAGACTGCTCCATTTTCAAGACAGAGCTTATCTGATGCGTTTAGTACGATGGGTCTACCTGTGGATTTTTCAATAGTCTATCACACTTGCAGACACAAGTTTTGAGGCATCAAATGTAATATATTGCCTAATATTCACATCTAAGTCACTGTTTAACCCAATTTCCAACACTGCTGTCTCTCATGCGAACACATTGCACCTCATTGGAGGACAATCAGTATCCCCTCTGCCTGTGCTCCACTACGATTGTGCCATCAAGCCTTAGTTTGAAGCCTTGCCGACCATGTAGGCCCTAATGTGTGCCCAGTGCGAACGAGTAAGTGTGCTTTAGGCTCATTGTTAACATAAGGCCAAATCTGTAATATAGCACGGACAATTAAGTGCACAATTTTTGTATAAATGCAAAATCCCTCACTGTGAATTATTTAATCCCCTCTCTACAGCTCATTTAATAGAGCCCTTTTGGCGGGCGGTTTGAGTCACAGAAAACTAATTTGATTCTGCTCCTTGATTTAATTAGATTTTATGATGTATGGTATTGCTAATTCGGTGGCTCACCATGCGTTGTCGGCGCCTGTCCGCTGCACTGGCGGTGAGCTGTCAGAGCCCCATTTTTAACAGTATTGAAAAATTCAAGCTTTATTATTGCCCCCTCACTCATTTTCTCCCATCAGGGGGAAAGTAATGAGCTTTTAGGCTCCCCTCTTTTACTCATCTCCCTCTTTCTAGTACACTGGCTCTTTTTTCTCTATCTTCATCCCTCTTTTATTCTTCACACTTTCTTTTTTTTCCTTCACCCCCCTTGGAAAACAATAAGAGTGGCTAAAGAGTCAGTGAGAGCTCAGGGGAAAAGAAGTGTAAGAGCAGGGAGGCAGAAAGTACAAATGATGGCACCAGCGAACACGATGCAACCGAGGGCGAAAGGAACAGGGAATGATATGGACAAATAAGATAACAGGACAGAGGAAAGAGCCCCAGAAAAAAATGTGTGAGAGAAGTGGAACATGAGCGTATGGTGCTGATGGTGAATATAGGAGATAAGTAGTGGTTGGAAAGAGGAAAAAGGGAGAGAGAAAGGGAGTCACTGAGGAAAATGGAAGAGATCAAGGAAGCAAGAGAGGGAGAATGGGGGGGTGGCAATGGAGATTGTACAATACGCTTACAGCGCTCCAGGCTTGCTGCTCTGGCATTAGCGCACTGATTCATGAGTTAAGTTTCCCCAACTGCCCACGGCTATTAGCTTTCGGTTCCTTCGGCTGTCATTTAGACTCCAAAGAGTCTTTTGGTTAATGCACTGTTTTAATGAGAGTGCACCGCTCGCTAATATATTTGACTGTATGAAAGGTCACAACAGGAAGCTAAACAGATTGAATGAGAGAGAGTCAGAGAGAGAGAGAAAGGGTGTGCAATGGCAGCAGGCGCTATCAAGACAGGTTTTTTTTTCTGAGAGAAACGGATTGGAGTACGGGGTTCGTCAGGGGTGGGCGGTGGGGGTTTCGGCGTTAACCCCGTGAAGCAGCCCCTCGCTACAGCGTGTCGCTGTTCCACGGTTTGCACACCCTTTACCCAGCATTCCACTGTGCATAATAGGCCCTGGAAGTGATGGGTTACTGCTTCCCTCTAATAGTTACGCCCCCATCCGTCACCAGTTCTAACCAGAGAGAGAGAGAGAAAAGTTGGAGGAAGAGATGGGAAGAGACAGGCGATGGAAGGGGCAGACACCGAGAGGAGCCACATGTTTCATTACCCATATAATCACCAGTCTGATTGCCACATAAGCAATATAACAGCGTCTCGCAGCGGCCTCAGGAAATTTATTACTGTCTGACGATGAGATTCCCACTAACCCATTAAATATCCCTGGAATGCTGAGCCAATGTGGGAGCAATGGCAAAGGATGGCTCTTGAGGTATGGAATATGGCAGAAACATTTTGATCATTTCTTTACGCCTTTATATAGTTGTGTCAAGTCCAATCTCAATATGTGATGCCTCCAACCTCACGATACTTCAACCCATTATTTCCAAATTCAGAAACTGAAGTTGTAACAGCATTATCAAACATTTTGACAACTTGGCACAAACAAGCATGGCCTCCTCCCCTCCTCGCTCTTTGTCAACACGACGCAGCCGCCACTTTGTCACGGGATCCCGTAAGGGACTTGTCTTGGAGCAGCAGAGCCACGTCTAGGTTTTGGGCCTCCAAACCCCGATAATCTAACGGTAATCCATTCAAAACTAATCAAACATTTACAAAGGTGCCATGACGGGGAGGGAGTCCCATTCGTCAGCGTCCTCCATCACCAACGCACAGGCCGACCTCGTTACGCTTGCGGCGTCTCAATCTACCTATGCAAATGAGACAGTGGTGCATGGAGCGAGCCAGGGACCGACGACCAGACTTTGTGTACAGAAATTATAAACAAATATTCATCCATTATGGGCAGAGTAGTGGCACGTTGGGGGGAAGTGCCTGGCAGTGAGGCCGCATGGAAACTCTTCTTCTGTTGGGCGATTATTCACGGAGCAGGAAGTGACAGTGTTGTCAAGGTGAATTAGCAGCATATGTCAAGCTTTTGTTATAAATCCTGGCCTACTGTAACCCTTATTCCCCCCCACAATGTATGTACATGGGTTGATGATATATCAACACCACTCAGTGATTAATAATTCAGTGAGGGGTGATTCCACAGAGGGAGTTGTGGTGGGATGTGGGGCCGACCTTGTTGTGAGGGTTGAGGGGCTTTTCGGGGTTGAAAAGTGGGCTCCATTCCCTGTAATCCTCTCCCAGTGCCTGTAGGCCCCAGACCTTTCCCAGCCCCCCAACATTACCCAAACCATTTGTTTATTGTGCAGTAATTACAAACCTTCAAGCCTAAAGGCAAACTGGCAGAGAGGTACTCTAATGATTGAGATATTTCTAATAATATATCATAACCACAATGGAATCAAAGAATGAATTTATGTCACAAAGTATCAATATCAATGAGCTGCAGAACAACCAGGTGGTTGTTACTTCACAGTGAGTCAGGGCTTGGTAGAAGTGGAAACATGCGCTTGTTAAGGTGGGCTATTATTGATTCATAATGAACCACATTTCACCTCAAAAGCTGAGCTAGTGTTGGCAGGGGCAATATGTTGCATTTTTATTTTGCAATTTCATGCATGTTTGCTTCACAAGGTTAAAAACCACAATCTGTTCTGAGACACAAAAAATCCTCATTTCCAGCACTCCAGAAGCCATTTAATGGTCCCTATGTAAGAGTGGCAATCCCTATTACCACTGGATAAAGTGTACCCTTTTTTATTTGAAATGAAAATGTCAGTAATTTCTTTTGAGATTGATGACTCCTTACACGCAGGGCCCAATAAATGAAAAATTGATGAGGCTCAGTTCTCTCTTTTAATATTTAAGGCAATATTAAAGTCTCCCTTACATCTCATGGAAATAGTTTTATTTAAAAGGAATAAGACCATTGGGCATTGTTTACTGAACACCTCATGCATGTTTTATAAAGCCGGTGGCTCTTGGAGGAATTCAAAGGCCCTTGAAATCGTTACTGTTTTGCAGTGAGTATAAAACGACTTAAGAGGAAGTCAGTGGTGTTGTTGTGTAGCTGCTCTTGTGTTGTTGGATGCAGGGCTGCTTAGACAAGGGAGCTGGCGGTGGATAGTGGTGCCAAAAAACAGGAGGAGGGAGTTGCACAATCAATGGCTGAGATTTTATTTCTTCTATTGGGTCGTAATGTGTGCTCGGTGAGGAAATTGATGTTTAATGTGGCTGAGCGGACGAATGGGATGAATTGCCATTTAAAACAAAGACCCATGGGTTGAAAGCGAAGGGAGGAGGGAGAAGTTTAGAAGTAGGACAAGGAGACGGAGCTACTTAAACTGTTCGGCTAGTTTAAAACAACCCAGAGGCAAGGAGAGTCCTGGGCAGAGGCGGAAAATGATAAGCGGCTGAATTGTCTCGGTTCAAATTGTTTTTGAAATGGGTTGAAACAGGTGTGAAAATACACAATGCACCAAGCATAGGAGTTATACCCTACGAAAAAGTCTGACCTGTGATGACTTCTGAGGCTTTTCATGTACAAAGATGAATATTGCTGAATAAGGTTTGGCCTACAGTTAAATTACTGACCCCAGCATATTTAAAAACAAATATAACAAAGAAACTGAAAGAAACCTTTACTGTCATCATATAGACACAGCATGCATGAAATTTGACAACTACAACTACTGCACATGCTGGGGAGCTACAGCTGCCCTGCCAGGATCATATATGGCATATTAAAAGGACTTGTGATGCTTTTGTGCTTTTCCTCTTCTCTTGGATATACAAAATTGAAAAGATCTTCAAAGTCCACACCAAATGGAGCGACTCTCCCTCACAGAAGCACTGCTCCTGAACTACAGGTTCTGTCTTTTCTTCAGTAACACACTTGCATGACACCTGTCTTGAGGCTAGTTTGGCACTCCTCCAAACAAAGGTAGGCTTCGGAGCAGAGTGCGAAGGGTTTGGTTCATTTGACCAATCACAAGAGAGAGCCTGCTGACCAATCAGAGCAGACTGGGTTTTTTGGGAGGAGCATTTCAGACAAGGGATGAAAGAGGTGCTGCAGAACAGTAAGTGTTTTTTGAACATTAAATCTATTGTCTGTCATTCTGTTCAGAAATACTTTTTGTTCTACTGGGTGAAATGGTTCTTCCACCCTGAGTCAATATATTATGTGTTGAGAAAAGTTGAGGAAAAGAATCAGACCCCTGTGGCAGCTACAGGACTGTAAAAACTCTGACCAATCCCTGCCATTCGGTCCCAATGGAAAGAACCAGTCAGATGCAGCTGACATGTCTGGTCCTGCTCACATCCCACTCTGTCTCACATCATGTTTCTTCCAATGAGTTTAGAAGGAGAGAAGGCATGGCATTGGACAGAGCACTGATGGGAGGGGGTGGTGCCCAGAGGAAGTCTTGCTAGCTTTCTTGCTAGCTCTTCAAGATTACCAACTATAGCTTTAAAGCATGTAAACCTGTTCTAGTATATACCCTAAGTACAAGTATGAACCTGAAAATGAGCATGATATGTAGGTCTTCTTTAAGATGCTACTCTGTTTTTATGGCTGTGAATGTTACCCAGTGAGACTTTTGATTGAGATTTAAGTTTAGAAGTAGAATTGTTTTAATCTTAAAAATGCTTGTATGCACATGTGAGTATGCTTTTCTGACACACACAGTCAGAAGATAGCATATAGTGGAAAACCTCCTATGCCAGCAGAACACAATCAGCAGCTCCCAAGTTGAGGAGCCCATTACATTGTAGTGGTGGTTAACAGGGGCATTCGAACTGAGAACCAAGATACTCCAGCTCCCATTTAGACAAATTAAATCAAATCCCATGATGCTTTATGTATCTGTTGCCTGGGTTACACGTCCTAGCACACCAGGCCCCCTTGATGGAGGGCGGAATGAATCCTTTTATATCGGATGCTTCGACAACAGGGGGTGACTACTACCTGCCAACTATTATCAAAGGCACTGGTTTCATAGCCCTGCCATATTTTTTGATTGATCTAAATTGCACGTCAGTGAGTGCTGCAGTAACATGATCTATAAAGAGATAGCGACTACTTGTACATTATTAAACTCCCTGAGCGGCTGCTCTGCTTTTGGATTGCCATAATTATCCATGCTGGAGGCACAACAAGTGGCCCAAACACAGCTGTTAGCCTGCCTGCACACCCGAACACTAGTTGGCATTAATTGTTTCTGAACAGAAGCTACATTTGGCAGAGGTTAACATTAAGAGGAATCTTGGAAATATGCCTTTTGGTATTTATATATTTGTGTCTGAAAATGACGCATGTGTACAGTTTTTTTTTCATGCCTTTATATGAATATCAGAAGAACCGAGAATATTATCGGAGTGTAACAAAAAATATTTCGGGAAAAGGATTGGCTGTAGACAAAACTGTGGCCCAACGGTGAAATCCAAAACACAATTCACTAGAAGGAACACAGGATGTGCAACTCAACCGATATTCCACTTTACATCTTCTCTCCAATATCCCGTGAACAGAGATTGTCAGCCTTTGGTGCTTTTATACGTTTTAAAAAGCAGAAATTCCAGTAAATCCCCATGTCTTTAACAGTAGCTATCTGTGGCCTTCTGACATCCCATATATATGGAGGAAGATAGTCAGCCAGAGAGAAGAGGGCATTCTGGGATACCTGAGGGACCTCTGTGGTAATATGGTGTGGGGTCATGTGACCCTCAGTGTCCGACTCTGTGGCACCAGCCAGGGTTTGTGGCCAAAGTGCTGGTGTTGTGGTGACAGAGACGGTAAACGGGACATATCGGTTTTACTGTAGCTGCTTTTTTGCACCTCAGAGCAGATACTGTATTGTGAACACATGCTGCACTAGAGCTAAGATAGAGCATGAAAAAGTGAAAATTTACTGTAGACATGGAGGTAATAATAGTTCTATCAAGGATCATGGATATCACACAATCACCTTGCTCTTCTACTGTTCTGTTGCAGTTCAATGTAAAAGCGGAACATGCATGTAAACAGAGTTTTTGTGAAAGGAAATCCATACAAAAGCCCCCATAATGTGTTTGTCTTGGTTTACATCATCACCACACACCATCAGCGTGTTGCTCGCTCGCCTTATTTCACGTTTCACCTTTTTTACGAGGACTGCTTGGGAGTAGAGCAGCAGATGCAGACATTGAATTCAAATTCATACAAGGCAGGCATAATATCAGGCAATATAGAGGCAGACAGAGAGGCTATTGAAATGCAAATACACTGCTGGGGCCGCGGCAGCAGGGAAAAAGAAATTGGCCGGGATGACAATGCAAGTAAACCACTCCAGTTTGTCAAGAAGGCCAACGCTTTGTCACAAAACTGGGAATGGATTTCAGCACAAGTGCTGCTACAGCGCTAAAAAAGAATAATATTCAAAAAGTAGAAGGGAAGGAGAAATAAAATAGTTGCCTGCCGTACAACTCTTGTGGTAAGACTGAGAAATGCCTGTAAAGTTAGCTGTTTATTGCAGTGTGTTTTCCAAAGGGACTCTCTTTTGTGTGCTGGTTTACGGCGGACCATGAATGTGAGCGATGTTGAAGGGGATACAGCACGCATGCATGTGAACGCCCGCTCCAGTGTGCACACTGGTTTCTTCGTGCTTCAGTCTGCTGATGAGCGGCGTGTTTTTCGTTTAGTCAGGTTGACGAGCTCCATCAGGAGGAGGGTACGCAGAAGCTGGGAGGCCTCGCCGGACCCTCAGCCGTAATAAATTACCCACAAGTGCTGCAGAACAATAACACACACAAAAAAGTGTGAGCATCCATTTCGCCACCATTTACAAGAAATCAATATCAATACTTAATGCAATGCGGATGAAAAATGAGCAGAGATACGGGGGCATAATACAAGCTCAAATGAAAGACCTTGGAGTGCTGCTTCCCAGGGGTTTGGGGTGGTGAGGGAGGGAGGCAAGGTGTGCTGGGGGGAGTGTAAGAAAGATTGCATTATGCCTTTTTGTTTTTCTCCCTGTCCATTTATTTTGTAGTTTTAAGTTTCATAATAATAATCTCTTCTCTCAGCTCAGTTGTTTAATTGTTAATCAATGCACAATTTTGGCTCGCTAACAACCTGGGACAGAACATGTGCAAACATCTATTTAAAATATCTGAAAAAAGAAATTAACATTTAATTCAGAATGTTGTACTTTTTTTTAACCGTGGCAGCACTGGAGGCGACCATCCAGACATTTCCTCAACAGTCTCTCCAGCTTGTCACAAATGAATCATCTGTTCAAGATAAACACGATCTATATTTGTCCTCGAGGCTTTGCCGCATGATGTCATCGCAGCCTTAACGTCCCATTTCATGGTGCTGGTCAGTGATGTATTGCAGATATTTGCACGCCGTGTGGAGAATTCTTGAGGCTTTGTGACTGAAAGCATGATAAAGATAGTGAAGTAAGAATAACTACATATAAATAACAGAGCCATGAGTCATGAAAATACATGAGAGCCATGTATTTTCTTTTGAAGATCTGTTTACCACAACAAATACGCCACTAGTCTTCCCATGAAGCCAGATGTGTGTCTTTTTGGGGATACATACACAGAGTATGAATTGTGTCAGTGGAGGGCTGTCACATGGATGAAGGGGTTTTGAATGATGTTTTTTACCACCAGGTGCATCACTGGCCCCAAGTAGACTTGTCATCTGCAGTGAAAGACCTTTTTTAAATGGTGCTTTTGTGCTGAAGTTCCCCATGTATTGTGTGTATTGTGGTTTGATGAAGTTCAAACCTTTCTGGAACCCCAGAGGGCTAAAGATAGCGTTTAGTCAAAGTTCATATCCTTCTGTTGTTCTCCTATCTCCACCAGAACCTCTCTTTTTTTAGTGATGGGCTATTTCAATAAATGGACTGCAGTTGTGTGGGTTGGATCTTGCCACACAACTCTAAAATGACATTTCGGCTTTGGATTTTTTTTTTTTTTTGTCTACCTTTTTATGTAGGCTGAGCATGAGCAACATATTGTAGAATCTCTTCAGCTGAGGTATGAATCCATCCACCTCCTGCTTCCCCAGTGTAGCCATGTGTCACCAGTAGATGGCACTGCAGCCAAGTCATCATGCCACACAGCCACCGATTTCACCTGCCAAAGAAAAGAGTCCAAATGTATTTGTTTCATCCTGGCTCTGAGGGCTTTCTCAGCCGTTGTGTTCAGGGGCCAGATGCAGTGTGAGTGTTTGTGACACAGAGAGAGAATATCAATAACCAATATGCTCACAGCTGGCCAGTGGCCGGCGGTCCAAGTCCTCAAAGCGCACAGCGGTGATTCCCTTTTTAAAGTCTGTCCTTATTCACATTACACTCTTGTTGCCCTGAAAACACAGATGATTGTGGCTTTGGTGATAAGCAACCAAAAAAACTGAGCATTTTTTGTTGTCTCTCTGCCTCTTTGTACTTCAGTTACTCAGGTTACGGGCCATCAAAAGCGGCGTGTATATTCTTTACCATTACGTCTGTCTACCTCTGATTTATCAAAAGGCGAATAACACCAATTAGTCTTTGGAGGATAGAGTATTTTTTGTACTCTTAAAGGTCTGGTGTCGAGTTCTGAAGGAAGCCTTTGTCCCTTCTTCAGCTCAAGTCCTTTAGAGTCCATAAGTGTTTATTGAACTCGATAGAAAGCGCGGGGACAAAGGGACCTGATATTCCTTACTCACTTTGCTGCATAGTTTGTTTCTTAATTTCACCATGAGCTGTTGCAATTTGCTGCTCTGTGGGGAACTTTGGCATCCATTCAACACGGCTCTTTGAACTCTTCACCAGCCTGGTTGTGTCACAGGCTTCCACCTGGTTGCTCTCGCAGACTAATACTAACCCAAATCCTGATGTTGAGGGTATTTGGGATTTCTTGTGTGGAGCTAGGAGGTTTTGTGGTGGAGTCGAGTGCTGAAAGGACTGCAGTTTGACATGACATTCGAAGGGTGTTGTCCATTGTTGTGATGTAGAGATGCAGGCTAAGAATGAGAGATAGACTGAGGAATTCTCTTCAGTGTTCCTGTTTTATACATGAAATACTGAAGACACTCATGTTTTTAATCCAACAGGGTATGAAATTCAAGTATTCCAGCTCATTCTAGACCACAGCAATATAATAGGATGTAACTTTTATCAGAATCCAAACCTGGAAAAATCATCTTTTGTTGATCAGGAATATGCCTGGAATCAAAATATATTTTCCCTCCCAGACACATAAGTAAATGATATATCAGGGCAGAGTGTGACAAAGTTCACCCTCTTGTCCCCCCTGTTGCTCCAGGCTGGATGAGCTCATGGCTGTGTGCCGTAATGGAATCAAAGAAAAGTGTTTGGTTGAACTGAGGGTTGGACCTCGGTGTCACAGTGTTAGTGAAACGCACACTCTCCTCACTTTCCATTGTCGTTTTTTTTTGAATGGCCTTGTCTCTTAAACAGGTCATGTAAAATACACATCTCGGTCAATTCAAACCTCAGAGGAAATATATAGTGTTTGTTTGTAATGCAGAGAAATAAAAGATCAACACCATAAAATAAAACATATATATATATATATATATATATATATATATATATATATATATATATATATGTGTGTATATATATATATATACTGTGTCATAGGGTTGTCATTTAGTTTCAAGATTTTAATATATTAGAATAGTAAATGGATTTTATCATAAAAAATTGATTAATTGTGAAAGAAAAGTAGCCCTAGTGCATGCTGATGAACCACATGGCAGTCACACAACATCAGTAGCTACATTAATTGAAAATTAAATGCAACGTTAGGTCAAGCTGAACGAGGAATAATTCCACAACAAACCGTAATGATCGTAGAGTGGCGACAGGAATTAATAGAAATAGGCATTCAACAAAAGTTCAGGTCAGTGCAGGCAGTGCTGCGTTACGCTAGGCCAGTTAGAAGAGAGAGAGAGTCATGGACAGAACAGACAAAAATAGATATGTGGATATTTGGAACAATGTCTTTTTAGAACAATTATTCAAACACAATTTTTTTTTGCCAAATTGCCCAAAAAAAAATTTTTTTTTTCGAAAACAATTTACCTAATTTCTAGGAGACAAATATTCTCAGCTAAAATAGAGAATAATGGTATTTACCAAAGTGTCAAACTGTTCCTTTAAGGAGCAGACTGCAGCTAAAGGCTTCAGCACTCACATTCAGTTTGTTTGTACTGCAATTCGAGATTAAGCGCAAAGGTTCAGCATGTTTGCTCACTCTGGAGTAGTTGGTGCAGTGTATTACAACTTAATTGCAAAAATGTAGCTCAATGTTGAGTGATATTAATTTCAGCAATGTGAAATTTGGGGGTCATCAAACCAAAAAATTCAATGACTACACCCACGCAGCACCATTTATATCATTAGTTCTGAAGCTTCCTTTCAGCGTCACCTTTCCTAATCTGTTCCTCCTTTCCTTACCCCCTCCTCTCTCTCTCTCTCTCTCCCTCCCTCCCTCTCTCTCTCTTTTTAGATCACTTCCATTAACACCGGCATGCTGAGCTCTAATTACTCATTCACTCAGCGTTCTGGGCTGCCTGCCGCTCGTTTGGGTAAGGCAATGTGGCCCGTTAGCAAGATGCTTGTTAACTGAATGCACTTAATTATATAAGAAGATAATTACATGTAAACATTGCTTCTAAAAGCAGCCATCTAGCCCCACTCGCAGATTTAATAGGCACATGTTTAGGATCCCTGTTTTGTTTGTTTTAGAGCGGGGTGATTAATTGCCTGCTCTGATGAATCTGCTGGATGTTGTCTCTGCGGTGGCACAGGCCCAATCACACCAGGTTCATGAATGCCTGTTTATTTGCCTTTTGTGGATGATTACAATATGGAATGTGATTTTAAACTGATATTCAAGTCTGATGACTAATGTACATGTTCCAGTGTAGTACAGCCAAGAATGATAGAGAAAAAGTCACTTTAATCCTGGACCAAATGTGATAATAACTGTTAAATAATCACATGATCTGCCCACAACAGCCTGCATCTCCTTCCTTCTATCCGCAAGAAACAGCGAGACAATGATTCATTTATCAATATTCTATGGTCCAGGGCAAATGATGCGGCTCCAAGCTGAATATCATTCATACTCCTGTCAAATGAAGGATTATTTAGTGTGTTTTAAGAGGCCGGAGTGCAGGGTGGAGATGGGGGGTCAGAGTTGGAGGGCTCCCCAGGGAGGTCCAGAGGGTTCATGGGGACATCAGTCGTCCATTATGAGCTAATCAGGAGGGGGGGAACCATGTATGTCTGTGTATGTATTGAGAAGGGGGAGGAGAGGCTGGAAAGAAAGAGAGTCGCCACGTGTTGTGTGCATAATGTGTGTGTGTGTGTGTGTGTGTGTGTGTGTGCTTGAGTCCATGTGGTGGCAGGTGTGTGTTGGGGGAGAAGAGACCTTGATCGCATCTCTTAAAGCAGCAGAAGGCATGATCTCCCATGGACATTATCCATGGAGGGCCATCATGAACATGGGACACACACCTCCAGCCTCCAGATGCTCGCAGTTCGATACAGCCTCCAAGACTGACATCCAGCCGTACTCTCACAGGGCTCTTTGCATGGCCCGGGGGACTCGCTGTGTTAAGAACACGATACGGTATTTACAAAAAAATATTTGTAAATGGAGGCTGTTCGGCTGTCTATAATGGGGCCCATCCATGCTGCCATTTCCCACCCTGCACGCCTCCCCATCTTTTGGGGCTGAGAGAAATGCAGACCAGGAGGGGGATGCGTGTCAAGAGATGTACACTATCAGTCAGCCAACACGTCCACTGGCTGACTTTAAATCACTCAACCAGACACAAGCCGACTCCTTCACTTACCACCACAGAAACAAAATCCCCAATAGCTCTGATGAGCGAAAGTGCATCGACAAACATTAAGTCAGATTTCATTTCTAGCACACTTTGTTGGAGCTGCGGGTGCAAGACTGTGAAATTTCCAGGAAAAACTGTAAAGTTTTTTTTAAAACAAGCACTTTCAGATAATAAATTGATGTTTCGATTAGATGGGCTTCATTTATGACCACTCAGGAAACAAATACACCACAAGAAACAAAATATTGAAAGGGAAAACTGATTGATTTTCTTTCTTTTGTTTTTTTTTCCATAGAACGAGGAGTAAAAGCCCATAGCTGTGATGCACTAAAAGGGACTGATAGAGCTGATTATGATGAACTGATATGCCCTGTTTGTGTTACATTAGTTTAAAATGTCATAGCTGGTACACCCGGAAATCTTCCAGGTTCTGTCGATTATAATTTCACAATATTTGATTGGTTGATACAATATTTTTAGTCTGTTTTGGTTTAATAAATGCAAGTTGTCTACCAACATACGCATGCTGACTGTGCACAACATAATTACGACGAGTGATGGAAGCCATATTTAAGATTACTTTATTCCAGAGAACACTTAATTATACTGCTTTGTTTGCAGTGTTCATTTGGAGGATACATGGATTGGTAGCCTGTAAGTAGAGGATGCTCTGGGAGGATTGGGTGTATCAGAGACACCCGATCCATCCCCAGGCGCACTTTCACAGCCTCTGAAATGAGACGCATCTTTGATTTGCCTGCCCTGTAAACAGACGGAGACATGAAGGAGCTCTGGTCTCAGCCTCTCACTCCGAGCTGCCAAACATTCGTCCTGACTCTGGCACATTTTTTTGTTTTGTCTAAAGCTACCCTGCCATATTAGACGGCTAATGAAACGGGTGGTTTGTTGTAATTGAAAACTTTGTTAAAACACTCATTATTATTGAGGGAATATGTTCTGTCTCATCATCAATGTTCAGACCTCTTCCATAGTTTTCCTGCCACGATGACGAGCCTGTTTTTCCCCTCATAGTTTTGAAAGCTACACACAGACACTGAGACACCAAAGATTCTTGTTGTTTGGATTCCTTCATCCCTCGGGGCCTCCTCTCAGCCTGTCAACACGAGGGCCACGACAGGTCCGCTAACATGCTGACAGGCTATCGCTGGGGGCTGCCCCGGCCACCGGTTGGTGGAAGCCTGATTAGATTGTACAACTCATTCAGAGGAAAGATAAAACCAGTATGGGAGAATAGTTAGCTTTAGATAGGCTGATAGGGAGGTGTCAAGGGTATGTTGTAATCTGGAGAGGTTACAGATTTGTTGTCTGAGCACAGGATCTAATAACTTGTGTTACAGTTGGTGCCTTGAGCAGACTGAACAGGTTCAGCAGTGTGACGACATGTCACAGACAATGCAGCTTTGTACGAACTGCTTTTCATGGAGCGCTAACAACTCTCCGAAGAACATATAAAATAGTTCCCACAATGACGTTTGTTAAGTGTAAGGATGGAAATAGGACTTATTATTTCATCAGTGACCGCTAATGTATTCCCGCCGATAATAAATAGCAACGTAGAGCTTAAAGAGATTAATATTGCAGTTAATTTATAACAAAGAAGTAGGCAAGCTGCAGTTAATTCATATTAATTAACATAATTAATATTAATTAATGAATTAAGTATATGTAAGGATACCTCTTTAGTGAAATACAGCAGCTGTGCTTCTGTTGAAAAAACTAGTGTTATCTATGAATATTAATTTATTCTAGGTACAGATAAAAGACTTTACCATGTTTATTTCTTAATTAAAAAAATAAACATTTGTCCAGTACTATAATATATGTATTATTGTTGTATTTATTTTACTGTTTAATGAAATCATCATCATCATTACGACCTTTAGTCATTGAGTTGCTTAGTTATTTTAGCTACAGTATGCAAAGTGTACTGTATTTGTTTTATATGAGTTTTTATTTGCATATCCATGATTGTATGTCTTTGTGATAATGTGTGTTTGTTAGTGCTGAAAGGAAACTGGTTGAATGGAGTAAGGTTGCCATCTTTGTTCGGATTTCAGAGCCTCTGTGTTGTTGTCTCTTAAGTTTAGGTGCAACTTCACCTGTTTTAAACAATTTGATTAGTTGAGAAAAGTGAACTCGTTAAGAAAAAAAATCATGTGCCAGCTTTTCGTTGCATAATGCTCACATTATGTGTGAAGTAATCACGATGTGTGGCAAAACACTTAAGACCAAACTCAGCAGATAATCTTCACTATTCACTGAAAAGTGCCATCATGACTATACTATAAGTTATTTTGCTCATAGTTTGTGTGTGTGTGTGTGTGTGTTTGTGTGTTGCAGTCTAAACTGTGTGTTTATCACATTAATGACTTGCACTGCTTGTTTATCTAGATGGATGAATCATGACTTAATTGGCTGTAATGAGCGCAGTTGTTTTTTAATAACTATTCCTGGCGAAGAGAGCGAGTGGAGTGGGGGGAATTTCAGGACAGAGTAGCCCAGAGAGTTTAAAAAAATCGTGTTAATGTTTTTAATTCAAAGACTACATGATCTGTCATCGTGTTGAAAGACGGCGGTGCATTTTTCATCCCTTCATTCGTACAGAAAGATTTTTACATCTTTTCATATGTAAATTTGACAATCTGCCGCATAAACCGAGAGAGAGAAATGTCAGTTGGGCTCCTGTGGTTTTGCTCTGCTGTGACCTTTCCTGTTGTGGGCTGAGAGAGTCATGAGGAGCAGTGATGAGTCAGGAAGGATGGAGAATGGAAGGAGGTGGTGAGTGTTGCTCCTCCTCCAGACAGTCTGCCTCCACTCTGTGAACATGAAGCGATGCGGTCGACTAATGTGGCCGAGGGAGAGAGCAGCGGAGCTAAGATGTCATGTCTGTCTGTTGGCTAACAATTAAATGTGGCACCTCAAGCAGATCAATTTGACTTTGAGGCTTCAGGTTTTACCTCCTCACTCATCCCTCAGTTTTTTTTTTCTTTCTGCTGCAGTTTGTTTAAAAAAATCTCACTTCTGGCACATAAACACGTGTGCCTAATGCTTAACCACCTCTTCCCATTTAGTTATTCTCTGTCTTTTATTAGATATGTTACCTGTGTGCTTTTTTTATAACAAAAAGACAGACTGTTGAAAAGTAAGACTGTGAAAGAAACACAGTGAGATAGAAAAAGCAGAAAGCGCCAGACAGACTCCCACTCGGAGACGAGCGACGCTGCGGCGAAATACAACACCAGCACAAACCAGCACTTGAAATATCAACGCTCCAGCCTTCTAATTAAAGCCAAGACTAATGGGCCCTAATTGCATCGCTAAAATGTACCAGTTCTCTTCTCTCTAGTGTAACTTGACTACACTTCTCCCCTTATGGATTAATGGGGACCGGAGCTGCAAACTAAAAAGCAGTTAATTTATCGGAAGATCTGTTAGGGAGGATGAAAAGAACGGGGGTGAAAACAGCAGAGGAGGGGTTGGCAAAGACAGAAGGACATTATCAGCCTCTTGTTATTGAAAATGCATTTCATATCTGTCTCCGGAGGTTTGCATTCGGATGAAGCTTGTTAGATCGACTTATTCTTCACATTTGGCCACTACCCAAACCAGTTTGCTCTGCTGTAAAGGAAGACAGGCTCACAGGACAACAGTTACATTAACTACTTGTGCTTTTAATTATATAACGAGAGTGGTTACTTAGTGGAGAGAAAAGGGTAGGCTAGGGGTTTGGGGGTAAAGTGGAAAAGGAGGGGAGAAAAAGGCTTGTTAGATATGATGCCAGGGCTTTAAAATGTTTCTGTTTCTTTTGTGCAGTTTCTTTTGTTTATTAGAGGTGAAAAAAAGAAAGAAGGGGAGCCATTTTTTGTGGCGAGCGAGACAAAATGTACTCAATAAGACTACAATATACGTGTTTAAATTACTCTTTCCCCCAGGTGGAAAACCATTAAGGTAGCTGCCGCAATCTGTCTCTCTCTCTCTCTCTCTCTCTCTTTGCCATCTTTCTTTGTTGTTGGTTTACTATTCATAATAGCTTTTTCTGTCTTGCTATTAATCCATTAGAAGGTGATATTCGTTTGGGCTAATTTCAGTACACATCAGTACACATTTCAGGCACACAGAAGGCTCGAATAAGAAGCTTCTGTGCTTCATTTAAACTAATGTTCCTTTAGTCCTGACGTGATACCCTGTTACATCGCACCTCGCACAGAGCGGTGTATTGAGAAATGTGTTTTTAATATTGGCCTTTTTAAAATGCCGGTTGACTGAATGGTGTAGTAAAAGAATGGAGAAAGCATTCATTACTTTTGTGCAAGCAGAGAAAAAAAAAGTCAAAGTGTGGTCATTTGATTTGAGAAGTAATTTGCTTGTAAGATTTGTACTTTGTTGACCATCAGTGAGCTTTTTTAATATGTATAATCTGGTCACTTCTTTTTGATGACAGACTTTGCACTCTTCTTTCAAATGAATTGATAAGAAGGCGAGGTCAATGAGCACTGGTCCACTGGGTTCAAAGTCCAATCCTTTGTTGACTCATCCAACCCCTGTAACTTCCTTTCTCTACAACGTCCTACTACTTCCTCCTTTCCAGGGCTACGTCAGGGGAAATGTCTCTGGGGCGTTTTCTGAAATGACTGGTGCCATCAATTTTCTAGGCAGGGCAGTGCCCTTTGGTAAGAAGTGTTAAGTGCCCTCATACACTGGATGTAGCAGCACATAGAATAGAATAGAATTACTTTATTGATCCCAACTTGGGAAATTACTGAAGCACATCTTCATAATAAAGATGTGCAGTAACTCAAAGTTACTGCATTCGCAAATATGTTTGAGTAATGTGCATGTGTGCTGAAGGAAGAGTTTGTCAGTGGAAGTGGCATCAGCTACATATACAGTCAAACCATTTTCTGATATGATTTCAACCATCTGAGCATCTGATTATTTTAGCCAGTATTAACAACTAGGTGTTATACTGGTTTAAAGACATGCAAACAAACTATTCAACACAGTCACAAGTAAAGAACTGAGAACATTTGCAAGTCAAACTAAATTGAACAGGTCACAGGTCAGAATGTCATGTCTGCGGTGCTGATTACAAATTAAAATACTGACAGAAACCAAGTCTGGAAAGCATTTTTTTTTTTTAAGTTTAAAATTTGCGTTAGTCGACTGTTAAATAGTAGGGGTGTTCCGAGCGGATATTGAAATCGGATACCAGCATCTAAACTCTCTGATAGCATCAGTCCATTCCAGACTCCAGTCCAGCTATTTTATCCAGCAGCAGAGCCCAGTGGACACAACAACAGCTGTGCTAAGGTGCTAACAAAGTAGAAGGAGGAGCAGTGATGTCGGCCCTGTGGCAGCATTTTTACTTAAAGTCTGAAAAAGACGCTGAAGCTGAGAGCAAAACTTATCATGAACAAGTTTCTGGGAAGTTTAATATAATCACCTCTACATTTACCTCTTTGTCATACCTCAGTCATAAATCTTTTATCAAATTTCATGGTCCTCAACTGTGGAATGCTTTAGATAAGTCTCTTTTAAGCTTGTATCATCCTACAAAATGTTTAGGACTAATTCGGTGAGGTATCTTCTATCCAGGCAAAAATAAAACTCTATGTGTAGTATAATAGAAATTTGTAACTTTATGGATACTTTGTTTGTTTATTGTGTCTTTTCTTTGTCTCTTTCTTTTTTGCTTTTTTCTATTAGTTGTTTTATTTTAGTGATTTTGTATTGACAGGGAGGATTTTTCTATAAGCCCTTTGGGCTTCTTTTCCTCTCCTGCACAATTATTTGCCTTTTTATTATAAAATGAAACTTTTTTTATAAAAATAAATAAATAAACCTCATCAACATTTGAAGCAACATCATTTTCAGGGTCTCCTAATTTATTTTTTTATTTATTCTATTCAGTTGTAGAATATTCTTATGTTTAAGGTTTAAATTGATGTAACTCATAATTAATTAATTAATAGTAAACAGGTCAGAATTTCCTCAGACCTACTGTTGCTGACTATTGTTCTCTGTTTGTGTAATATCACTTCATCAAGCCTTTTCTAACATTCCATATTACAAAATAAGTAATAAAAGTATGTATGATTAGTGCTGATATTGTACTGGATTAATGTTGGTAGCCAATACAGCCAATATGAGGCTGTAATATTGTTATCGTATCGTAAAGTGAAAAAGTTGTATTAGGACACTCCTACCAAATAGATTTAACCTTTAAACTTCTCAGATGTTATCGACATTGTTTCTTAAATTGGAAGGTTTAAGTTACGCTGAATCGGAAGTGGTGCTTAAGTACAGTAAGTTCTGTAACAAAAACTGAGTTACATTATAGGGAACTATCATGGTTTGGGTTAAAAAAAAAAACACAGGAATGGTGTAACTGAAGTTGAAAATCGCATGACAAAAAATCAACAATGACTCTTGGTTTCACACGGGACATGAATCCCAGTCTCTGGGAACAGCCTCCTCTCTTAGTGGTAATTACAGTGCATTTACTTTTAATAGGCACAGCTACAAACAGTCTATGACAACTACTAGTTTTGCTATATTCTCAGTAACAGAGAAATATGTATTCCTCACTGTTTGCTGCTAACGTCCTATTTGTCTGTGTCCAGCTGTGATTTTAGCTAATTGACAGTTTGACTCTTCTGCCTGACCAAACCTTTTCTCTTTAATTGTGCTCACATTGGACTTCCAATCAGACCAATGTTGCCTTCGGCAATAGCTCAATCTGGCTAATTGGTTTCAGCGTTTTTTAAATTGCAATGTATTGATTACATGAGGTCATCTGTGTTTTCACAAATACAAGAGTCTGTCTTTTGCTTTTGTTTGGAAACTTGTATAGCTCTAACCCATTCAGATTTGTTGGGGGGGCAGCAGCTTTACTCATTAGCCCACAGAGCAGCTGGTAGTGATTTGCAGCCACACACACACACACACACACACAGAGCATGGGCAATAAACTACACATGATGCCATCCGTAATGCTGTTTGTGCTTAGAGCAACCGTCTCTTAGTTTTTTAATTAAACAGTCCAGTACAATGTACAACTTGGAAGGGAAGAGCTGCACTTTTAACTCACGTTTATTTCAGGCCTGTGGATGTTGTAAGGAGACCAATAGCAAATAAAGGCAGAATCAATGGGGCTTCATTAAAGGCAGCAGGCAGTCTTTTGCCTGGACACGGCTTAATTACAGTTTCACTGGCATTTGCTTTAATTGGGTAAAATAAAGGGAGTGAAGTGGAGTGAATGGAGGATATTAGCATATCTATCACAGGGAGAGGCCACAAGGTCCAGTCTAACGTGCGGCTGTACACCCCACCCCTAACCTTTAAGATCCACACATACAACTACACACAATATTGTGTCCTTTTTTGGCCTCTCTTGTTATTTCATCTTACAGTAAATACACTCAGATGCACATGCACATTTACTTTTTACTGGTGTCTGGTTCACAGACTTATTGGAACGAGGTAGTGTTTCAGAAAACAGAGACAGAAACACTGCATTTAAAATGTATTTACAGGCAACCAACCAGTGCTGTACATCACAAAAATAGATACACTGTTTTTTATGATTCTTGATCCAGCCGTGATCTGCAGACTGGTATATTTAGACATTTAGGGGTTGTACATTTTTTTAAATAGCTGTTTAATATTAGCAAAACACCTATCTCAATCAACATTTTAATTTTTTTTGTGGGCTAATGTGTAACTAACAAATATTCGCTAATCTTTTAAGCTCCAACAGTGTTGTAAAAATTAAGGAGAGAAAACATTTTGAAAGATTAATTTAACACTTTTTTTAACAGCTAGAACGAGCTTGGCAAGCAAATAAAATATTTTATATAGATTTAGTTTGTAAAGTGCCAAGCATCTCTTTTTGTAAGGGAATAATGTGTAACATGGATGTGCACTGTAACATTGGTAGTAGAGTTAGAAAGTGTGTCTTTTCCATTGCAGGAAAAGTCAGCGCAGCACTTGGGATGGGAGTTGTACCAAGTGAAGCATTTGGATGACTGGTGCGTTGATGTGATAAAATATGAGACTGTGAAAACACAATTACACCAAAACACCCAGTGTAAAGAATCCACCGGGGTGCCGTCTGTGCGTGGATGTGATCCCTTCGCATCGTAGCCCCGTCTTTGACAGTGACTGATAGCCGACCTGGGATCAAACCGTCCTCTGCGGTGCTTCGGTGACAGGTGAGCGGAGACAGTTTGAGTCCCAATCTCTCCCTCAGCAGTTAATAACAATTTGAAAAAGGGTTCAGGGTTAATAACACAATCATTACCTGGATGAGGACGGGAGACAGCTGTAAGCAATGTATGCAGATGAACGGCCATCATTAGTCCTTGTCAAACAAGCTGAATGGGCGTGATCTGAGAGCACTCCAGGTTTTTAGTCATGAATGAATAACAGCTGACAAAGGTCCAACATTTTGAGATTATTTTTTGTTCCCCGAACCAAACCTGGATCTGTTTTCATGAGGCGTTGTTAAAAATTCAGGTGAAAATGGTTTAGTACAGGCTGCACATGTTGTGTTGCTTCATGCGACAACAGAACATGACAGAGCGAGCCCGCTGTGAGGTCCTTCATTATTGAAAAGATTGATTTGTAATTTGTAGTGTTCCCATCTGTCCTGGTTACGCAAAATTATGGCTAAACCAGTTAGTAAACACTTTGCCCCATTGTCTGTTGTTTTGATAATCACCCATAATAGCATCCAGCATCAGTATGGTCTTTAAACCTGATTTAGAAGTTAATGGAATAAGAGGGAGAGGCAGTCAGTGTATGCACCGGGCCTAATATCATTAGAAATGTTTGCGGAGACTAAATTAAATCAGTAGTAAATTGTGCTCTCAAGTAAGCCAGAAAAGCCCTGCCTCGTCGAGAAGAGGAGAGCAGAGGAGGCGGGGGGGGCAGCAGGATTCATTTTTTAACCTTGCGTAGAAAATGCACTTAAACAGATTAAAGTAAAATAGGGACCGTGTGGATGGATGGGAATGGTAATTGCCGGCGCTTTAATGGTTTCCTGTTAGCCTAGTCAGACTGAAGCAGAGCTATTTTAAAGTTGGGAACATGATTGAGTTCGTAACTTTGCAAATATGGCGATTCAAGCCAAAGGGTGCACGTCACCAAATGAAACGTTACGCATCTAATGGGGCTTTTTGGTTGTTGCTGAAAACAGACGTTTGTACAGAGACTCTCTACATGCTAGGTTGCGTTGCATGGCAGGGTGACAGTGGATGGCTTTGAACAAACAATACAGTATTAGAATGTGGACTATGAGTGATCTGGCCTGCTGTAATGTAAAAAACTGTGTGTGTGTGCGTGTGGGGGGGTCTGCCTTATATCCACATTAGTGTCACACACTTGACTTAAGACCAGGTGATTGGGGATGGCATGTGCAATTGGGAAAAAAAAATCCATGTCCCCAATTCTTCAAACTTTGATTCTGGGTCAGTGGTTAGGGTTAGGGTTAGGGGGTGGGCTAGGGTTAAGGGGTTAGTTGTTGTTTTTAGGAAATCAAAGATTGTCCCCAAAAGGAGGGTAAAAATGCCAAAATACCCCAAAGGTGACTTAAACCTATGTGTGTTAGTGTGTGTGTGTTTATTTGTGTGTTTGTGCGTGTGTGTGTGTGTGTGTGTGTGTGTGTGTGTGTGCCTCATTCAGTTTCCGTAATGCTGTGAGTGCAGGCACACTGTTTGTCTGTTTGCATCAGGTAGCTCATCACACAGCACAGCCCAGACGGTAATGATAGCCGTAAATAGTCTGGGAATTCCCAAACCTAAATTAAATTAGGAATGTGTCTTTCCCAAAATCTGACAACAGGCTGTGGGGAAAAAACACAGTGTCCATATCGTGCAGTATAACATTGTTATATATCATATATCATGATATTATGTGATAAAGTCCATTTCTGCACTGTGTGACGTACATCTCCTGTTTTCTGTAACACTACCTGCAGATTTCTACGCCGGTGCACTGATTGTGAACTTTAATGTCAAACCACATACTTCAGATGTTATAATACTCTGACTTCATAACACACATTTCCTTCCTCGAGCTCTCTGCTTCTAAGACCTTGCCGGTGTGGCTTTACCTTTCTAGTGCGGGTTCACTTGTAACTCGGCACTGTTAGCTCCAGGTAAAACTGCGGCCCCATGGGTGCTCATGTTCACCTATTGTGTAAATTAACAAGAAAAAGGGCGTGTGGATTGAATGGCAAACATGCAGGTGATGACACATCCCCCGGCGTACACACAAAGTATGTGTCATTACTCAATGCCAGTTAAATTTGTCAGTTGAACAACTCTGTAATGCTTCTCTCCAACCTGCTCATACCTTGACTGCTGGCATTTACATGAGAGGCATTTTAGATATTAAGACAGTGATGCAAATTTGTTTGGGTGTGGGGAATGAAAATAAAGTGAAAGATCACCTGCACCTGAAACTCAATGCACATAGTTTCAGGTCCCGACCTCTTATCCACCACATCTCCAGAGACCTTTGTATTGTCCATTGGTACAATTGAAACTAAATTCAGAGTAGAAAGTGACACCACTGTCAAAAAAATCCCCTTCTATTAACTGAAAGTCTTCTTTAGTTGATTGCAACAGAACAGTTCATGACACTTTCTGTTTCCTACAGACAACACTGTCATTTATTTTACTAATCGAATCTGTGAACTCTTTATAGAGACGTTCTTCTTCTTGGATGTTCACCGTCACTCTGTAAATTGAAACCCAGACTTGGTTGTCAGCGTGCCAGAGGTTGATGTCACTAAGTAGCACAGGGTGACAGAGACAGAGAGTACAAGCGTTGAAAAAGCAGGACAGGAGCATGTGTAGAATCACCTATGTTGTTCCCCTTTGTGTTTCACGCTGCAGGGCACATAGCTCACTGGGTCACAAGTGCGAGCGAACACTCTTTTGTCCGATGTCTGCGCCCCAAGGGGTCCCTATCTCCTGGCAGGGAAACACATCTCAGTGCACTTTTTTGCCTTCACACTTGTAATCCTTTATACTTAAAAGACAATTCTGATGAGATTGTATTCTTTTCTCGCAGCCATAGTCTAATAGCTTATTCCTTTGAACCAAACACCTCTATTGTTGCCCACAAACAGTTAAAATGCAACAGAGTCACAACTTTTCACTGAATTAAATGTCCTTTTATTGCCATGAACATGGGCACTGTAGTTTATTTTGAGTTGTCTCTTTATATGCCATCATGTTGTTTGCAGCTGTAAATAATCCCCAAGAAATGCACTGTTTACATCAATTTGAGTAATGCTTTCTAACTACAGTGCTAATTATGACAGCATTTTATGTGGAAAAGGTCAAAGGTTAGCTGCTTAGCTTCACACTGAAAGTGTGTGACGTATCGATTTAGCCTCTGTAGCTCTGTTGGCAGCCACATTTGTAGTATTGCCTCCTGTCAGAATTGTTAACAGAGCAGAACAGAAGACATTTGGCTCCATGGTAAACATACATCTATCTACATCTAGACTCCTGCTTGGTGATGAAGAAGCAGATGTTACGTTCTAAAGAACACCTGTGCCATTATAGTTGCCCATTGCTACTGGATTGGTCTCTTCTCTCCCTTTTTACACTTTCTTACTTTCTCTTCATGAGTCAAAACTATTTCCCCAGTAACAAAAACCTCATCTAATAATAACTGCTGAAACTGTGATTGAAGGCATGGGGAAATCCACAGGTAAGAGTAGTCAGTCGTCTGGTTCATGTCCCTTGGAAGCGACCCAGACAATGTTTAGGCATACAGTCAACAACTCCTGTCCTTGCTTATCTCAAGAATGTAAACCTCTATAAGCAAGTGCTTCATCTGTAATTCTATTGTGAGTTGGCCGGTTGTCTCAAAGTGTGTGATTAAACTAACGTAATGCAAAACCATCTTTGTCTGCGACACTAAATACTTGTGTTAACGCAGGCGTCGACGCTGTTGGCCCGCGCCGTGCGGAATTCGCTGGCAGACAGGATGACTAGACCACACCAAAAAACTGCCAGTTGCATTCTTTGCGTGATTCAGACGTATCTCTTTCCACTCATCACGACCGACTTGAGAGGTCTGATCAAAAGAGCCATCATCCCGGGGAGCTGAAATTTGGATGGTGAGGTTGAAGGAAAGGGGGGACGGCCGACTCACTGGTTGTTGTGTTGTTGTGTGTTATTATTTCCATTTGTTGGGGAAAAGAGAGATGAATGGAGGGGTAAATGGATGGGTGGTATTGGGAGGAGGAAATTCCCCTTGTCTGGATGGAATTGGATGGTGAGCTTGGAGGGAGGGATGGGGAGGGCACCTGATGTAGAGGGTGCTGTCAGGTCCGAGACAGCGGGGTCTTTGTCTTCTCAATAATCACTTGTTATACTTCTTCTTTCCATTCTGTCTCTTCTCTCTTCACTGCCATTCTGCCTTTACTTTTCCAGTTCTCTGCAACTTTGGCTTATAAGTCAATTGTCTTCATGCCACAAAAATGAAAAACAACTAAAAGTAAAGCCTGCAAAGTCATCTTATGCTATTAACTGTCATTTTACTCATGCATTTTTTAGATATTATCAAAATGGATTAAGCAACATTTCCATAATAGAGCGCTAGTCTGAATCAAATGTGGCTGCAGCCACATAAGGTCGAACGTGCAGAGAGAAAGCAAGAGAATATGTTGTTCCTTGTTCCACAGAATTATCCCAATCTCCATTTTGTCTGCACAAAATAAATTCAATTTAATGAACAGTTTGAAATAGATGATTTTAAGTTTATTCTTTTCTTTCATGGTAGTCTATAAAAATATTTCTTTCTTCGAAAGAACGAATGAATATCCAGTAATCACTTTACAAATAGCATGTCCTCAATTAGGAATTAAAGAGTTTGACATCCTGCTATTCAATGCGTGTGCATTGTCAGATGTTACAAACCTATAAGACACGTACGTGAATGACAAAGGCCTTCACTTTCTTTAATGTGGCTGAACGTCTAAAGAATCACAGATAAGTCATATTTACCCTTGCTCTTATAACAGTAACAGGGACCATTAAATCACCCCTGGCTGTGAAAAGGATACATTACCAGATTGAAGTCCAACATTCCAGCATGATATATTTTTGCAGACATTGTGTCAGATGCAAAAGATACAAATCAAAGAGACAAAAGTAAATCTAAAGTCATAATCTAGACATACCAATGCTGATAATAATAATAATAAAAAAAAAAGTCACGTTGGCCTTTGAAGGCAAAAATGATACATCCTGCATCAGGTCACTTTATCCATGTGAGTTCATAGCTGGAAGACTAGGTTACCTAATACTGTACTTTCCATCCCAGACATGCTCTGTACCACCAGACACTACTAAATCTGCTCATTCGCACTTGCCAAAGATGCAACCAAAAGATCAAAGTCCTTTGATTAAATAGAAACTACTACTAGAGGAGTCATTGTTTCTTTATGAATGTATGTGTGTGGTTGTTTTATATAGTTTGTCCTACTCATGAAATTAAAGACCAGTTAATAGTCCATGTCATGTAGTGTTGCATTGAGGAATGTGTTTTTCCTTGTCAGATGAGGTGGTCGGTGGACAGCAGTAGTTAAAATAGTCAGACTCCCATAATCATGCTAGCCACAGGAGCCGAGACATAATTCACGGCTCACACAAGTCGAGGAGATGACGGGAGCGTCTCCTGATGAATGGGAAGACTTGTGTTTGATTGACGAATTCTTTGGGGTTTTGTTTGCGCAAATAGAGAGGACTTTCTCCTGAGGTGGTTTATTCCCCTCTGAAATGATGGTTGCGGTTAGACAGTGTTGTAAAGCATTCATGTTCATGTTAAGCAGGTATTTGTGATGCAGACTTGATAATACCTGGGACATTAGCGTACCTTGTTTTGCTTTTGTTTATTGTATCCTAGTCCTACAAGACTTTGACAAAGCAGCTTTTCATATTTTGTCTTGTAATATGATGAAAGTTAATCGTCCATATATTCCAGGTCTTTCTGCTTCTCAGCTGCTTCCACACCAGCGCCAATGCCTCTATTCTTAAATTCACCTGACCCAATCAATTCACCTCAAGCTTCTCGGAGAAAACCGTAAATCATGAAAACAAAATAGCTGAAAAAGTGACAACGGCGACAGTAAATAAATGTTTGTTGTTTCTTTCCCTTCCTCCTCTCCACACCCTCTTTCTTCCTCTACTCTTTGTAATGGATGGGCTATTGTTGGTGCTGCCCTCTGGGCAGGGAGAGTTGTTTACTTGGGTGTAAGTCCCCCATCCACCACGGGTCTCTGTAGGGGATGTTCCTGTAGCAGCCTTCCTCCTAACCTCTCTATAGCGCCAAAAGTTAATAGCATGGAGGAGACGTGATTTATATCAGCCTTGGAACCACCACCAACAGACTTGACTTCTTTGTGCTCACGGCCTGTTCAACCAGCTGTTCATCAATAAAGATCACATTTAGAATTCACTCCAAACTCAGCAGATGTGATTAAATTTCTGGAGAGTTGTTTTCTAAATAAATAGTCACCCATGTTTCAGGAGTAACACTGGGCCTTATGGCTGAATTTTCACTGTTTGTGGTGTGAAAATTATGCAAGAGAGGTGATGGTGTGATGACATGGTGATGAAAAATATAAATATGTTAGAGCAGATTCGTCAGATTCATAATTTAGTTCCATGGAAATAACTGATTATGTGACTGAAGGGATTATGTGTTGCTTTTCGTGGAAGTTTCCACATTTGCAAAACAACAAAAAGTCATATTCTTGTGGACAGCCTCACACAGATCACTTCATCTTTTAACTCCTTTCAGACTATGAACACAATTACTGTACATGCTTGATACAAAGCTACTCACCCCTAATTTCCACTGAATGCAGAGGGATGTAGACGTTTTGTCAGACCCAATTTGTTTCCATTCAAATCAATGTGTCAGTTTCCACTGAATGCATAATGCACCGACGTGCAGACGCCTGCAGAAACAAATCGACAGAGTCTCTATTTTTGTCGGATGTCGGCACACGGGGTATAAATTTAGCGCCATGATCTGACGTCAAAATCTCCAGCTGTCCAGTGAAGCTGCAGCCGGCAGATCTGGTGGGTATTGACAGCATTCCACATCCAATGGAAATTAGGGGTAAGAGCCCAATTTGCCTGGACTAATTTGTGTGCGAAATCTAGAATTTTGCGTGTGCAGTTGAACCAAGGTTTGATTTACTAGTAGTGATAGTGTAGATGACATCAAACTCGAATTTAAAACGCGCCTATTTAAATGAGAGTTTCACGTTTCATAGTTTGCAGCATGACAATATTGGAGAGATGAAACCGCAAAATGAAATTCAGCCCTATAGAATTAGAGTTGTTGAAGAAATCTGGTCAGCCGATGCGACGTGGCATTTAGGATTTCAGACAGCACATCTGAAAAACAGGATTGGGAGATCCCAGCTGTAACAGCACCTACGCTGGAATGACCCAGATGCTACAAAATGTTCCTCCAGCCGCTCTAAAATAGAAAGGTGATAGGTGGATAGGTGACATGTTTGAATGAATGTTTCCTCATTTATTCCAAAAACGTTCACACCAGGGTGAAAAATTTGTTCTCTGCATCTTCTTTCATTGTTTCGATGTTTCTGTCTTACGTCAATAACCGCAGCCATGTGTGCGCAATGACCCATGCAAACCGTTTGCACCTCCCTTTGAGACAGGTTAAATATAGACACAGTTTCTATTTCAGGTTTGATAAATCACTTTGTGTGGGCTAAATTAACAAATTCACATTTTCTCCTCCCAGTACACAATTGCGTTTAAATGCCCCATATTGCAGATTCACTGTGGCAAACCTACTAACTGCAAGGAGATGCGCTATTTTGTACCTTTGAAAAACACAACCCTTAGTGCGTATTGTTAGTAAATCTGTACATTTTTTGTGTGTGCAATGAGTTTGCACACCTTTCATACATGATGCAAACCTTTAGTAGATCCAGCCCTTACATAGATACAAGAGTGCTGAGGGGATGACATATTTTTGGAGGCCAACAAGTGCCCTGGTTTCCTCAGTGAAAAATCAATGAATTGGATTCTATTGGATTATTGCAGAATGTCAGATAGCAAACAAATGTTTATGAAACCATTGGAATATTCAAAATAATAAACTAGGTTAGGCTATAAAGAAAAACACCACAGTCACATAGTGGACCAATATTGTTTTAATATATTATCTCATTTAGCCACTTGTTAGCTTTTTCTAAGATGCAAAAAATATATGGTGGAATATTAACTGATTTATTTTATATTGTAAATTAAGCTTGCATTGAGTAGCTCTTATTTCAGGCATCCAACCTAACATAAAAAAACACTGACTTTGACACTTTTTGTATAGGACACTGTACATTTTGCTAAAAAAAAAAAAAAAACAACATGAAGCATTTTCCCAATTTATATCCACAGCACGATGGCATATTCTTCAGTGTGCAGGTAACTCTTCACTCTGACATTGTGTTGCAGTAAGTACACGTCTGAGCAATTACACATTTTTCAATGTGTACTCTGTCATGTAAATGTCACCCTTGAGTAAGATAAACAAATTAGCACATTATTAGCAGCTTGCTCAAAGGTGTTATTTGGTTATCTATTGTGGACTGCCATGCACTTGTTCCAACAGGCCTTTTAACTGGATATCTTTACAGGGTGTCTTTTTGTTCAGGAATGAAAAATGAGGCGTTCATGCCTCTTGCCAGCAATAGTTTTGATATTACTTTTTTCTTTAAAAAAAAAAAGCATCTCGGCGCTGACACTAATCCCTGTGTGTGTGTTGTGTGTTCAGTCTGTGGTTGCCAAATGATAGTATATCATCTCCCTGTATGTGTGTCTGCATTCTTTTCTTTTTGGTGTATGCCAGCACATTCATGCACACACACACACAGTTTCTGTCACTGTAACATAAGCTTTACCATAGAGCACCATGGCAGGGCTGAAAGATTCAATTTAACCACAACTGCTTACAGCTGTCAATACGGGGACCAACACCACAATAAATGCATTAAATTGCCTCTGGCCTCATGTCACGGAAAATAAGGTGAGTGGACAGGCTGTGTAGGTGATGCTGGCTCTCACTATTATTATATGGCTGTGTCTTAAGGGTTGTCTGGGCTGCTGTCCATTGGATTTAATCAGCCTCTATTACCTGCTACCCTTTTCACAGTTAAAATAATCACCCACAATTACTGACATAAAGGGGAGAGCTGACATGAGAGTCAGAGGCAGAGAAATCACACACAAAGTAATTTCTCTCCACCTTGGTTGCTTGCGTGGCTTTTGATGTTTTTGGGGTGTGTAATAAAAGGATGAGGGGTGTCTGGCACGACCCCACAGCCCCTCCCTCCACCACAGTTTGAACAGTAGATATGGAAATACATTTTACACACACACACATCCACACACTGAGAAAAGATGCTAACATAAAATACATAACACATTGACAGAAGAAAACACCACATACGTAAGGTATATGGAGAACATGTAGGCCTATAAATACAGACACAAGCTAGCGTGCTCATACACATGGGTGCATGGTGCACACTCACACTGGATACCCACTGCTACCCCCACCACTAACTAAAGAGGCCCGTACAATTTATTGTGTGTTGCAGATGAAAGAGAAAGTGAAAATAATTCAATAATTGGCCACCTCTAAAATTAAGAACATAGAACCACGAGAAAGGGGGCATTGTGATCTACTTTAATCCTCAGCACGCTGCTGAAAAATAAGAGACACCATTAAATGTACCTTTGAAATAAATGGGGCCCAATTACTGAGATGGCCGGGACTCTCTGATGAAGCTTTTGTAAAGGCAGACAAACGTGGTGGAGGGATGCTCAAAGGAGGGGTGGTGAGGAGCACGAGGTAGATGCGGGTGAAATCATTCAAAAATGATCTTTTACTTGAAAGTTAAATTCACATAAATGTTATTCGTGGTGGAGTTGTGATGCAGGGTTCAGAGAAAACACTGAAAGTGAAATTTGCCTATTTGGAGGGATAAAGAGCGAGTGATAGCAGTCACAGTAAAATATGACCCACACAATTAAAACAAAAAAACATGCTAAATGTAGACAATATGCACATTAGCAGCAATCATTACCCAGAGGGTTGCTCAGTTACATTAGCCGTTATGTGTTCAGGAAATAAGTCATGTTGAATGGGTTTAGGAGAGTTGTTTTGATAATAGCGTTTTGTCGATTCTCTCATTTTTAATTATCGGGTCAGAGGGTAGCAGCTCAAACTCCCTCTCTTTCATCCCTCTTCACAGCAGTGAGTGTTACCAACCCTTCCCACAGCAGTACAGCAGCTCCAGTGTAAAACATAGCCTCATTTACTGACACTGAAGCGCTATTCAACCAGCATTTTGAACAAACAGATTCAGTGAAAAGCATGCAAAGGTATTACTTGCGGGCCAACATCTTGACTTTTTCAAAGTTAAATACAAATGTTTGTCCGAACTGTGATGAAATCTCCAAATCAGAGGAATCTCCAATCTGACCTAAATAAGATGTAGCGTGTCGTCCGTTGACGTCTATATGCCAATGACCTTGTTCTTTCCTTGCTAAAGTTCATTTCTTGTATTCTATCGATCCAGGAGAGGACCAAACCTTACACAGGGAGCTCATAGATGGTTTTGGACACAACAGCTTGTCAAAGGGTAAAGGTTAAGGACATGAGTGTCTGTTGAGGCCCAGACACAGGTCACAAGGTCTCAGTCAGGGTCAAGACCTCAGGTGACCCCAAGTCTGCGCTCACAGTTGTGTGTTGCATTCATGTTTCTGTGGACTGGGTGCTACTTCCACTGCACAAGTGAGTGAGACTTTAGATAGCTTTTAAAATAATATCAAATAAATTGGATTTCTTTTGGAGTTTTACAACTTTTTTTAAGAAGATTTAGAACTGGAAGTTCAAATTATCAAACATAAGTAAGGTCCCTATGTAGGATAACACACTGTATATCTTCTTTCTGTCTCTAAATTACTTTTTGACAAACATACAATACATGACCTTAACATATTTCCTTATTGCTTCAATAACAAAGCTTTATAATCAAATCACCTTTATTAAATGCATTAAGCTTATTTTGCGGCAAACACAGAGGTTACAGCTTTTAAGAAGAAAAGGGAAACAAATATGTGAGAGAAAATAAGGGTTAGCATCATCACATAAAAATGAGGAAGAAAAGCTAATGTGGGTTATTAAAATCACCACATTAGCTGAAGAACACTCAAAGAGTGGCTAACAGGTTAACAAGTTAGATGCAAGCTGAACACATTGTCTGCAAAGCAGCCATTTCAGTCTCAGCTGGTGCGTTAAACATAACAGAGTGTAATGTGTACTGCCACCCTACTGTACTATTCATTCCTTCATTACTATTTCATATATGTGTATGATTAACAGTCATTGCGTGGCTCAGCTCCCAATCTCTCTGTCGGAGGCCCTCCACTAAAGACAGCTCAAGCTTGAGAGATTTTTTTTTAGTCATTTAAATTTTTGCACTTCCATTTACCCGCCTTTTAATTTAGCGTATAATGATGCCATTATAACAAAATCCATCTGGAAGTTCTGTTGGGAGCGGTTAATGTTCCATGGCTTTTTGCTGCTAATGCCATCGCGCCTGCATTGGCAACAGATGCTCTGAAAGCAACAGATACATTCTCTCCCAACATCATTACAATCATGCCCATGTCCAGGATAAATGTTGCTGCTTGTTCGGGACTATCATACCTGCAATGGGACTGTAAAACACGACAGATATACAGCACCACTGCCAATGAACTCCAGTTTTTCAAACCATTTATTCATGAACCACGACCGTAAAAATGTGTCTCTTGCCCCAAAGGTGACTTAAGTCTTTAAGAAGTGAAAGGGAAAGGAATGAGAAAAGTATTCTGAAATTAAAGCTTGCTAGTGTTTAGCTTAAACTGTGTTTGTCACAGTCAAACTCTACAGCCATTTGTCTCACCCACCAATGAACACCCTTGGTCAGTTCATCTTCTGTGAAATGAGAGCTAGAGAAAAGGGACAGAAATTGTTTTCAGTTGCAATTTAGGTGATTAAGTACAGCGGATAATTAATTGGAATAACAAACAATTTCCTCCATGGAGGATTACTGATTAGTCGAGGTCCATGGCCTTTTTATCCTCTCTGCTTCAATTATGTTAATGCTAACTTTCTCTCCCAGAAATTATTATGATTAATTTTCTCTTGTTTTGAATTACAATTGCACTGGCTGCTAGCACTTTTAAGCATTCATTAATTCCCAATTAGATTGGTGGGCTCATTTGCTCCAGTGCTGCTCGGTTCTGTAGCACTTTGTGTTTAATTTGCTAATTGGGTGAGATTTAAAACACCTAACCTATTATGAGAGGAGAAAAGTTATTCAACTGTAACATTAGCATAATTTATCCCAGGATGCTAAATTAGATACAATAATCATGACAACTGACTAACAGTTACTAAAAGTGAAGTAGTTCAGGGTACGGTCTTAATGGGTCTAGCTCTCACTGGCTTTCTCCAGTTCTGAGCATCTCGTAGATGTGTTGCTTGTGCCTATCTCCAGTCATCCAACATGTCTAAGACAGTACAGTGTTTTTTTCTTGGGGTTTTTTTTCTGCAATTTATGTCTCTTCAGTGCTTTGTTACAACCACTCGAGCAGCATTAACAGCTCACTACTCCATTAACTGAAGACTTGGATTGTCGCTAACTCATTTACCACCATCAGAGGATCGACGCTTCAGGCAAACACGAGTGAGGTTGGATATAAGGGGGGAAAAAAGAGTGCTTTCATGTCCCGATGTGATCTCTTCAAATGGGACCTGGAACCTGGGGAGTGAAATATTGTTGAGCCTTGTCTATTGCACAAGCTTTTTCATCATAAGATGAGAGATGCTGGTGTGTGCGTGAACCTGGAAACCGGTCTTGAGAGGTTTGGTAAAGACCATGGGTTGTACAGATCAAAGGAATATAAACCTTGATCACTGCATGTCTCCAAGCTCCACATAGGTGTCTGTAGTCTGAATTTCTTTCTTTTCCTTGGGATTGAGTAATATCATCAAGTTAACTTGGTTGCATGTTTCCAACTTTATCCCTTAGAACTTAAACGACACTGTTCATGCAGCTACATGAGGACTTCAGGAGACATGTGTCATACAACAAATCCTCCACATTGAACGCCTTCTTCACCATCACTCTTCAGAAAAACAATTTCTGATCTGGCGCCACATCATTTGTCAGTGCCAAAACTATTTCAACTCACTATAATAAACTCACTATGATGTTAAAAGTATGGTTAGGTTTGGGCACTGAAATGACTTGGTATGGGAAAGTGCATAGTTTGTGTTATATTTGCTATTTAATAACCATAAGGGGGACAGGGTTGTCACAGCTTTATTATTAACCACTTGGTAAAGGCTTGGGAACTGCTGTTCTGCTGTTGGCTGGAAAGTGGAAACGAACATCTTTGACAGGGAAAGGACAGTCTGCATTATTCTTGAGAGGATAGTCTTGTCTTAGCAGAGAGTTTTGTGCAATTTCTTATTTCTCCAAATCTGAAGTGTATAAGTGCTGCATATGTGTCAGCAGAAATTATTAGTTGTTTTTTGACATTTCCAGCACTATGGAAGGGTACCCTCAGTCACATATTATATTATCAGTCATATTATAAAGAGTCCATAAATCCATGTAGGATGCTCATATAACATCACAAGACCCAAAAGGAGCAGGATGTGGTCACAAGTACAGATAAGTGATAATAATGACATCTGGTGTGACTAAGACTGAAGAGGGACGCTATTTTTTCAGTTCGTGTATTGCTTTAACCTCTTTCACGTCTCAAGTGCTCGGACACTGGCAAAATCTATTAGTACCCTTTAGAATTACAGCGCAGTGAATATCATCCTATCGAGTGTTTTGTTCAGGTAATTCGTAGAGCACTTCGAACAATACTGAAGCATCAAGATGAAAACCATTGTGCCTTGTGTACAAATGGACACTTGCTTATTTCATTGCACGCTTTTCATCTATATGGAAATGAAACGATGCACTCTCAAGCCTTGTTTGCTTGTTTGTCTTGTCCTGCGTGGACAATGGAAGGAAAATAAGAATCACCTGTGTGCTGGGAACTTTTGTAGAGGCAGCACTCATAGCATTATTTCAGGGCAAGAGGGGAAGAGGGCTGGATGAAAGAGATGCCCAGTGTCACAGACACATGAAATTCTCATTTTGGTGAATAGCAGGGTATATGATTGCACTGTTTGTGCACATGCATGCTATAGTTTAACACTATTACGGGGAGGGGGGAGTAAAATGTATTTTTTACAAAGGGTAGATCATAAATCTCTTATTTTTCAGATAGTTAATGATTTCAGTACATGAAGTAAAATAGTTCAAAAACCATGTGTATGGGATCAGATGAGGCATTGTGCAGTGAAAGCAATTAATTGCTAAAGAAACAAAAAAGGGACTATATGTGACCGTTCGTGTTTAATATCTGCCTTATTTGAATGATGGTGCTTGAACACAGTGGATCACTAAAGGAGGTTTGTAGCGGTTTGAATTTCCAAAAACCTCAGTTATGCAACTTATCTGTTTGAACACATTTCAAGATGAACACATAGAATGCCATGCCTTTATATCTAGCATGTTATGTTGTTGTTGTTTAAATTCATGTTGTCAATGGAGAAAGACAGGCATCTTCAGGCGTTTCAGCCTCATCTCTTCTATTTCCTGCCTCAAACAGCTGACAAAGGGACCCTTGTCTGCCGGTCATGCCCAGTGCCATTGGGAAGTTGAGGTGGGGAGAATCAGGAAGGGGCAGGAACTGGGCTCCCAACTACAAGGTAACAAGGGAAAACCAATACCTCCTGGAATTATCCTGATACTGGAGACACAGGGCTCACCAGACAGTGGATCAATGGATCTCTCCGGGGAGGAGGAGGAGGAGGAGGAAGGAGGGGGGGTCCAGAGCAGGATATTGCACCAAAGAAAGTGTGCCATGCTGTGTCCAAATTACCCCCAAAGTTGTGGAGGGATCCTGTTACCTGTTCAGATGTTTTAGTTTGAATGTTCACTTGCCTGTTTTGGCTGTATGCCCATGCCACACCTCCCAAAGATCTGGTTTTACAACTAGTATTACAGGTTGGAATGGCACAGAATCATCCAACAAGCTTTTGTCTGTTAGAAGTCGACCACATAGCATAAAGTGTCAAGCTAACATGGAAAAAAAAGCTTCCCGGGACTTCTTCAACAAAATGATTTATATTGTTGTTGATAGCTACAATAGCTATCTCCCCAACATAAATCCACTCTTTCAAAACCAAGGACTACTTTTATTAATCAGTGCACTCACAAGAACGTAGTACAGACGTAGCACTAACGTAGCACTAACGTAGCAGTAACGATTTTTTTGGTACAGTCATTTTTGTTCACTACCACGCTGTTTTGTAAATCCACAGATACTTTCTGGGGTAATGATTATTTGCATTGCCATTGTTTGTTCGCGTTTATGGTCGGAAAGTTTTTTTTATATTTAGTAGTAGTAGCAACTGCTATTGTTCATGCATATGACCCTTACAAATACTGTCTTGATTAATCTATCAAGTTAATGCACCTCTGGTCATAGTTTGATAAACCAGTGTTTTGGTACTCACTCATTAACTTCCTACTTCTTCATCGTCGTCAGTGCATGAGATTTTCTGTCTGAAGCCCGGTAGGAGGCACTGATCATTTTCAACAAGGTTCTGCTCCTAACCCTAGCTAACAAAGTTCTCTCCACCAATTCTCCCTCCAGAGACTACCTGTTAACCTCCAGTACAACCAGATTCAATGAAACTGAGGCTCTCTTGTTTTCTTTCATCCACCAGCACACATTGCTCTTCCCCTCACCTGTTGTCTGCCTCCATGAAAGCATTAGGTATTCTCTTTGAGCCGACACACAATGGAAATGAAAGCGTTGAACACTCTTGCTCCTCGCCCTCCACATCCCCTTACCGCCATCCCACCTCTACAGTGCACTCTTGTCTAGTGCCATGCTTCGAGCGGATGTCATCATCCAAAAATCTATGAATGACTGGAGCATGCGGCATCACATATTGATCCACTCCCTTTGTGAGGCCTTCTGAGCGTGTGATAATTAGCGTCGTCCATTAGCGACTTTGCTGAGCTAACGTGCCCATTAAGAGTCAAAGTGTCTGTTCCTTTTATTTATTTGGCCCAGGTTTTCATCTTCAAAGAGTGTGATAAGGGAAAAGGAAAATGCATTGTGGACAGATGAAAAGTGGAAAATATAAAGTGGGTGTTTAAATGCATTAAAAGGCATCTAGATTTAATTAACACCCTGGATAGCTGACAGCTTTGTTCATGATCAACTTAGCAAAGAGCAGAGCTATAATTCTGAGGATATTTTAAAAGGTGCTTTGCAGAGACATTGTAGAGGCCTCTTTCTTTTCACTGCCCAAATGCATAACTTCTCTTTGCCCACTTTGATGCCAAAAGTAACCTCCAACGCAATACAGCAGCCTTTACTCATCCTCCTCATTTTTGTAATTTGCCTTCATTAGATGAAGAATATCTAGTGCACAGCTTCCTGATTTGTGTCAGAGTTTTCATAAAACAAATAAAACAGGCAGTAACAATATTTGCTGATGACACTGTAATGCTTTGGCAAGAATAAGGTGCCTGCAGATCCAACTGTGGAGAGATTCAAACTGAATATGTTGACACTTCATGGGATTGTTCCATTGGTGGTGTATTGATTGCAACACAAGAGGTTCACATCTGCCTGTTTACTTTCTCTGTTTACTGTTTGAATTCCTCTGGCAAGTAAAGATATTATTTCTCTGTCGAGGACCCTAGAAAAATGGCCACCCTGCGCTCAGTGTTCGACCTCGCCGCCCGCTGCAGCACTACTGATATAATGAGAGACTGTGGAGAGAAACTACACCAGCGCCAGTAGAGGCTCTTGGTGAGGCATCCAAACAGCGGCTTCCACTCTGCGGATGGCGTTTCGGGATGCGTGCATGTCACGTTGACCTCACTGACCATCAGCTGGCTAAGAGGGGGAAATGAACGCAGGGTATGAGAAGCAGGGAGCACCAAAGTAAAGCGCTCACCCTGAGCCATTATGATTAACCATCAGCAGTTTTTGTGTAATCATCAGCAATGTGCACACAGCAAAATCCTGTGTGGAAAGAGCTGCAGAGAAAAAAATCAATCACATTATATTCCTGTGGACATGCTTTATTGACCTCTGTTGGTGTTCATACATTTCATACTTGATTTGTATCTACTGGCGGGCGTTTAGAACAATGTGGGCAATTTGGGCAATGAGGAAAAACTGGGCGGCGTTTTCAAGCCCGAAGCCTGTGCTTATGGATTGAGTGCTACTTTATGAAAAAGAGCAACCTATTTAGATGCACTTCCTGCATACATTTAGTGAAATGCCCAGAAGCGTTGGATGGAGCTGTGCCCTTACTGGGGCCCATCAGAGGATATTTGCAGTTTTGACTGCTTTGCAGTATATGTGCTCTGGCTTCACGGAAGCCTGACTCACAGTACAATGTGTGAAACCTCACCTAGCTCAGGCAGACAACAGTAAATAAGAGTTGGACGTCTCATTATCTGAACACCAAGCTGTGACAGCAGCATTCATCCAAAATGCATTGTATCTAAAGGTTAAGAGTAGTTATGAGAAAAGTAATGTATTATTAAAATACCTTTTGGAGTGAAGTACCTTCAGATATATTTTCCTTGGTAATGAAAGCAGGATTCGGTTGAAATGTAGTCATTTGGAGACCCATTTCTTCAAGCCTTTATTCCCCCTCTACCTCTTCAACGACTTATCTGGGGAGAGTAAAGAGCTCACAGCTAGTGAACAGACAGTAAACATTTTGTTATAGTCAGAACCATCTCTTATTACTGGTTTTTCATTAAAAAAGAAAGCCCTTTTTTCAAAGCATTCAAAGCATTTCGGCGGATGAAGATGCTTCACAATTTTCTCCCTCTCACCCCCTTTCTCTCCTCACTATACCTGAATCCTTTCTCTTTTTGATGCTGTTAAGGGAGTAATTGAGTGCAGAAAATGGCTTGGCTTATTTGGACTGAGTCTGATCCAGAAATGATTAAAGCTAAAGGGGTTTGAGGTATTCAAAGAGAGAGAGAGAGAGCGACAGAAAAAATATGGTTAATGCTTTTTTCTTTTTCTTTTTTACGTTTTGTGAAGCAAGGAGATGGGAGGGGTGGTCAGGCTGAGCAGCCAGACAAGTTGGTGTTGGGAGGGGGGGCAGAGAATAGCCCCTACTCATACACCTATTAAAAGCATCAGGATTGTCAGAGATGGTAAAAAGACAGGAAATCACTGTAAGAAATGAAGCTTCTTTTACCAATTACTGAATACCGAGTGCACACCTTGGAGCTCTTTGTCCTCTGTAGTACCAGTTCTCTGTCTCTCTCCCCTTTCCTCTCTCTTTTTCTTTCTTCCCACCTCTCTCTCTCTCTCTCTCTCTCTCCCTCCTTGTTTCTCTCTCTCTCTCTCGTCCCTTCTCTTGCCCAGCTTAAAGCCTTTGAGTCAGATGCATTAGCACTGAGGCCCAGAGAAGAGGCAGCGCTTTCAAAGCCCAGTTGGACTTCTAGCCTGTCGTCGTGGCTCCTTTTCAGGCTTTTATTCGCAGACAGTAGGGACAGGTCTGAAAAGAGACACCCTCAACCTCTCCACTCAAACATTTATCCCACCCCCCCACCACCACCACCACGCCATAGCAGAGATGATTAGCAAAGGGAGCCATTTACCGATCCACGGTACCTTTTCTGCACAGCGTGTTAAAAATTAAAATGGGGAGTGCATTCAGCTTGATTAACACACACCTACACAGTTGTTACCCTCACACAAACATGCAGTGTGTCTATAGTTATGAGTGACAACAGTTTTGCTTTTTTTTTTAAATATCTCATTAATAATTGATATGAGTGCAGCGGAGGAGGTGTCAGGTCATTGAGTTTGGATAGATGGTCTCTGCTGTGCCCCCTCTCCCCCACCATGACTCTTGGGACCTATAAACACCTCTCAGACTGGCTCTCCATCCCACCTATTGACCCGACTGAGTTAATTACTTCCCAGTTAAGACAATACAGGATAGCTAATGTAGTCAGTAGAGAGCATTTAACGCCTGTGGTCGTGTGGGGTTTGCAGCCTGTTCACGTGTGGTACAGCACAGCAGCGCTCCGATACGAGTCCATGGGAGGCCATCTTAACACGGCTTCACATTACGGGCTTTGTGGGGACTGTTGCCGTGGATGCGGTTATGGTGATAGCCACTGGTAATGGCACTGTTAAAGAAGATATAGCTGCCAAATTAGAGGTCTACAGAGCATATTTGCTGGGGCAAATAGCCGCCTTCAGGATCCATAACGCTGTTAGTGAGTTTTCATAGAGCGTGCTGAAGGATGCTGTCGGCTTGTTCAGGATTTGCTCTTATCAAGACACATGAGGATATTATTATGTAAGATTACTCATTTTGGAGGGATTTAACTCCCAACACCCCAACCCCACACCAATCCCTTCACATCATCCTCAACCTCATCTGTCATCCCCACCAGCAGACAGCAGGAGACACTTTTCAAATCACCCAGTGTTTCGCCACAAGCACTGTTGTGTTGCTAATAGGATTTCCATTTATTTGGAAATATATGACTTCATCTTAGCTCCGGCGGTGAGGTACAGGTATTTTTTTAACGGTTTGAGATTTTTTTTTAGCTTGGTGTTAATGTCAACTATCAGGAAGTTGCCAGAGTTGCTGTGTCTGTGTGTGTGTGTGTGTGTGTGTGTGTGTGTGTGTGTGTGTGTGTGTGTGTTTGGCATGAGGCATCGCTGCTCTCTGGAAGCCATTTGCAAGGTTAATGTTGTAGAAAACAACATCCATCTCATCTGTGCGCTCTGACTGCTCTTATATTCTTATAGTGTTGTCAAATGTGACATGCTTCATATTATTTGTTAGTGATGCAATCTATAAAACTTGGAAGTCCACGTCGCTGCCAAGTTGCCCAGCCTGGTGCTCAACGTGTGCGTATTTATTTAACAACACCAGGGTCAAATTGGCAAGGCATACGCTGCCCGGCCGTCCTTCATTCATCCCCCGTTGGCTAATATATATGAGACAGGCTGAAGGCACTGACTATCAATAATAATAACACAGTGAGTTTAGTTTGGGACCCCGTGATGAATGAAGCCTGTACATGCTTTTGTACACCTTTGTTTGGTGCTGATACATTGGTGTTCTGAGTGAGTGAGTCTAAGACAAACACTTTGATTCAGGGGATTACATTAGTTTAATAAACATATCCATGTGCTTCATATTTAAACCTCAATGAAATAAAATGATGTACAGCCTCCTATAGTTACTCGCCCATTCTCTTAGGCTCTCATTAGAACAGGAAAATGTTATCCAAATAATATAATCTAACAACATTTGCTTATTCTAATAAAGTCATGCAGTGTTATGATCTTTGCAAAAATGCTTTCTTAATGTTGTTATAGTGAGAAACAGATCCAGTGAAAGACACTGAAGTTCATACTGTATTGTTGACATAAATAGTGACACATTTAGATAGAGAAAGAGTGACATTTATTTTGTGAAGAGAAAAAAAGAGCAGATTGTACTCTTTTTGGTGTGCATGCATCAAGAAAGCATTTAAAATGTAAGGGGCCTAACAACAGAATAGTGGCAGTATTAAATGTCCTATAGGAGATCACAAAAAAATATTAATAGAAATAAAAATAAAATCAACAGTAGAACAAAAAAGAGATTAAAGGCTTTGACTGCATGTCCCAAATTCATTACGGTGTATACAAAAATAAATTTAGTTAGACAATTGTTGTTGTTTACAGACAAATAAATCTTTAAAATGTAGCATGTCTTGGTGTCAAAAGAATCAGAGCAAATTGTTTGTGTTAGCTGTAGCCGTAGATCTAAGTATTGTAAGTAATTCTTCTGTTATTTGGCCTTTAAGAATAACATAGCCATCATTTTACATATTTAACTGGTAGGTGATGGGCTTCAGTAACTTGCTGGCTGGTTATTTCCTGCATGGATATCAAAGTATTGCTGCTGATGTTTTGTGTGTGTGTGTGTGTGTGTGTGTGTGTGTGTGTGTGTGCGTGTGTGTGTGTGTTAAATGTACTTTGTTGAATTGGACAAAATAATGTAGTGAAGGTCTTGTGTTCAAACAAAGTTAGAGTCAGACACATTTATGAAATAGGTCCGGTGGGTAATCAGTAAGTAAAATATGCTTAAGCCCGAGCCGTCAGAAATGGACAAAAAAGCACTGATAAATCACTGCGCTCATTGTGGATTCCACACTCAATTGTGGCATTTTCCAGGGTAAATGGAATTGCACATTAAAGTCTGAATATGCCTGACTTTGGGGGGAGCGATGCATTTTATTTTCCCTCTTTCTCCCACAGATGTGGCCTGCAGGAGCCACAGTATTGCAGCGCTTTCAGAGGGAAAAAAGGCCATCTTTAGGACCTCTTGATCAATCTGTGACCTTTAAGTACACAGCCATCTCGTAAATAAGAGGGTGCGCTTACAGAGACTTCAAAAGCAAGGGGACCCGATAATTTCAAAATGGAGCAGAGTGGAGTGGCGCTGGTGGGGAGTCCATAAAAGCCTGCCTTGTTCTCGACACACCTCCTCTTTGCTCCACAACAGCCAGTTAGGGTAATAGCTCAAGGGAGAAAGGGGAAGAGAGAGAGGGCGGAGGAGGGATGGATGGAGGGAGAGAAAAACAGGTAATTACTGGTAATCATTGGTCGAGGAAGAGCTGATGATCACTACAGTATAACAGATTGTACTGTTCCCTGTTGAAAAACACTGAGGAGACCGGATGTGGCGCTGTCGGCAGGTAAAGACCGGGAAATTAGTCAGTAACCTTAAACCCCCCTCGCAATCATAGAGAAACTCTCTTTCCCTCTTTCTCTCCTTTTCTCTCTCATCGAGAGGAGTTATAAAAATCTCAGTGTTCCACTCAATGAGTACAGTATAAGTAGGGACTATGGGTCCTTTATTATATTACAATCTTTTCTATTTAGATTGGACATCAAGTAGAGGCGAGTAGCTGTGGTTCAACAAGGAGACAGGGTGATGCAAACAGGAATATTTGAGTGAGAGATGGAGCCACTTGGGAGTTGTGCCTGTAGTCTTGATTTAAAGCTGAACTATTATTCATTAAGTACTTCTGTGTGATACCTGTTTAAATATGGCTGTTTAGTTCAGACAATTCGGTAAAGTGAAATTCAAACCAGGTTTTGAGCTGTTTTTTAATCCATCCGTTGCTATAACTCGTCTGCAATAGCTTCCTTTTTCTGAGCCAGGTTGTACAGCAGCATTCTCATTTTTCATTGTTAAATACATGTATCATACACAGACACACAGCATTAATTAAATGAGTGTGCCTCTCACAATTTTTAAGGGTGTACCACAAACTTTTCCAGTGCAAATTTGAGTCCCTTATGATAACAGATGGGAGAATTGCATTGCAGCATTGATAAGTCACACATGAACTTGTGGAAAATGTTTGACCTCTTTTCATAAAAATCAAGTACATATCCTGACCATCTGAATTTTCCAAAAATGTGCAGCAGTTAGAGTAGATTTCAGGTCTTTTTTATGCAGTTAAAGTCATCAATGCAGCTGTATTTTGTCACTTCTGTTGCAATGATTTCTTCCACTGCCTCACATTTTCTCAGTGATGAGCTGCTAGAAGTGGAGACTTCAATAGGGCCGGTGGCACAGGAAGACTTATTGATTTGGAGCGGTGGCTTCCTTGGACTAGACGGTGGCCTCATCACGCTGGGAGTCTTTAGCGGATCAATTGGGAGCACTTTCTCTGCTTGTACCTGTTTGTAACTGATAAGACAACACTTAGGAGAACTGGTAATGATTAGCTGAGGATAAACACAGCAAATCAACAGGAAAATATGGAGAATTAGCCTGCAGTCATTGATTGTCCATTGTTTTTATACCCCAAAACAAAACTGCAGTGCTATTTTTTTCACTTGTGTTTATTATTATTAAGTTAATCATAAATCAAAGAACAAAGAAACAAAGTATCACCAAAAAAGTCCCTAAATCCTGAAGCAGAAATTCACATTGCGATATTTTCTTGGAACTGTTTGCCTAAGTGGCCATGTCATAGTGTCACTTAAGACTCATGAGATCACTGCTGTTTCCCATAACGGTGACACGCTGAGCCCATATCCTGATCCAGCCCCAGTTTAAAAGGGAAGCATGAGATCATTCAATCTTGACCTAGATGCTGAAGAACATACCGGAGATGACCCGACCTGACACAAAAGTTTGGCTTGAAATGGAGGGGCACAACATTTGAAAGATCTTTAATTAGTCAGATGTTTTAAAAAGAAGCTATAGTTGGGCATGAAATATGAATGAAGTCAAGTAGCAAGCGATGCTTGAGGACAGATGCTTCTTGTGTTTACATGTGACAGCGCTAACTGTTGTCATGGGAAGCACATCACTTAAAAGAGGTCAGATCAAAATATGCCGCTGGGAGTTGAAGCCTCCTGTCAGTGCTGCCGAACAATGCCGTGCCAATGGAGGCGTAATTCTCACTCTCAGTTTGTTTTCTAAATTACAGTATCACTAGCACATTGCCAACGCCCATGTGCTATCCTGTGTTTTCTGAAGTCCTCCTTAGCCAATGCATAGTTTTTGTTATGGCCATTCAAAAAGAATTACCAATAACACTGCTAATAATAAAAGGCTTGTAACAGATACATAAGGGGTTTGTCATCTTGCTACAGTTTAATCTGGCCTGCAGGTACTCCAGTAGAGTAGGACAGGTAATGTGAGACTCAAAGATTCGCTGCATTAGTTCTGCTTAGCTAACCGTGAATGCTAATTGCAGGAAGAACAAACTGCTACTCTCCCCTCCTTTTCCTCTATCCTCCTCCCCCGTTGGCCCTGACAGTAGAGCCTGCTGAGGAGCACAGAGAGTGTCACACAGCCTCGCCGGAGCGGGAACAAAGAAGGTTGTTCTGCAAGCGAGATTCAATATGTAGAGGCAGAACTCAATTGAACATACAGTACAAGTAGTTGATTTCCCTGTAGCCATCATGTTGTACTATCACGGGCACTAAAGTGTGCAGGGTGAGAGTTCACTCAGCAGTCTGCTAGCTGTACACTAGCTGTTATCCAAATCAGTGGAAATCCCTTTTTCCCTTTTTAAGCAACACTATCTCCTAAAATGCAAATGTTTCAAACACATGGCGAACATCGACACCACACAAAACTCAACAAAATGATTTGGTAATCTGAGGAAAAAAAATAAAATAAATTAACTGTGACTTTTAGTTTTATGGAGGACATGAACAACAGTTTCCTGGGCAGATATTATAGTGTGACCCATCTACTACCCAGACGTTCACCCACGAAACATCTTTACAAACGTGATACATCGAAAACAAACCATGACAAAATACGTAACCCTCGAAACACAATACACAATGCAGTTTTGCAGGAAGGGAACGTCCTTTTCAGGAGAATAGGCTGTTTTTAGTGTATTGCATCAGTTTCATAATGTTTATCTCCTGCCTTTAAAATATACACTTACAAGGTATTGTAAGTCTACACTCTATCAAAATATTTAGCATTTCAGGTAAGTAGACCTATTTTACTCTCAACTATTATTATTGTGCATGTGAAATTGTCGGGAACACAAATTGAAAAGTTTAGTTAGCAAAAACTCACCCAGCTATTGTTTGACTAAACAAACAAAAGAAACCTAAATAAACCAATTATAAAATTTTGTGGTCAAAATCTCAACTGAAAGAGCATGCGCCATCCAGAGGAACCCGACTGTGACGTGCCTTTTGTGAGAAAACAAGACAATAAAAGAAAGAGGGCTATGAATGGAAGGGGTAAATCCAGTACTAATACTGATACTGATACTAATCTGTGGGCAAGGTCAAAGACCCGGTTACACACCAGAGGCTATAAAGACTCAGAGGTGCTGGTCAGCCTGAGCCGCCAAAGCTGTGATCACTCTCTTGAGGTTCTGACCTGGGCAAATCAGAGGCCACTACCCTAGTGGCAACTGCTATCTCCTATCAGTCTTCTATCCAGACATCTATAGGCTACCTGCGGGCCCTCAGGCCAGAACTATCATATAGCCACTGTACCAGGCACTCCTGTCTTTACCTTGCAGTGGAGATTTATTGTAATTAGAAGATTCCTTTACAAAAGCTTGGGATCAGCGTTTCTTCAAGGATCTCTGTGCAGTCCCATGGGGGACACCCTTTGATCCCGACCTTCGAACCCTAAGGGTTAAGCCTTCCCTTTGCAAATGAGTTTGACATGATGGACCACTTCCTAATTGGCCAATTGCTCAGTGCCATTTTGGGCCCTGCTAGTTTAACAAGTGTATGCTTTCCTTCCCACTCTCCAGTGTCTTACCACATCAGCACTGACAGCTTTTCCCCTGCGCAATATAAATTCATACAAGAGTACAACGTGTAAGTGCTATCTTGGCTGAAAATGGACAGAATATGTAGACCATCTCACCACTCAACTTTAAAATTGCTTGAAACCAGTGTTGTCTATGTATTCCATTGGGAGTCCCATGCATTTTCTCTTTTGTCTCTTTGCCTCTACCTCCCACTGTGTGTCAGCCCAATAATGCTGAAGGCTATAGTAGCTCTTAAACCATCAGAGACATTGGAGGAGAGGACTGGTGGTGTCGAGTCCTACCCTGCAGCATGTGGTTTGTAAGTTTCTGCCCCTCCCCTCCTCCATCTTTTTCCCAATCAGATTAGTTTGTCTAATAGTGAGAGGAAAGGTTGTGGCTGGTGGGCCCTGCAGGCCTGGAAGAACAGGTGGCCAAGTGCCGAAATGGTTTTTCTGCATTGATCTGTGAAAGCAATGTGACGGTCTGCATCCGTTGAAAGACTCCTAGATCACAAAGTAACAAATCTGAAAGTTAGTTCAGATTACTTCGGTACCTACAACTTTAGAGTTATTTTTTAACAATACCTAAAATGTATATTTGTGACTGTAAATTAATTGCAGCACTGTGATGCATTTGCTGACTGTCACTGTACAACATGATTAATAATTCCTTGCACATGGACTACAGTTGGGTTCAAATGTTACCTGCACCTGTATCATGAGACACCTACCTGCAGTCCGTTACTCACAGATGGATTACCCAGTAACCTTTCCCGATGACCTCTGTTGGGTTTGTTCACCTGCAGGACCATGGGAATCTCCCCTGCTGGAAACACCCCCTCCCCTGTACACCGAGAACGTGCCTCACCAGCCGCCTCGCACCAAGACGGATTGTTCAGGGGTGCAGAATTAGTCAGGTCAGGGAATCCTTGGCCTCGGGCCCGGCTAATTACTTTCTAACGTGACGACGATTTCTTTTGAAGAGCTGTTTTCTCGCTGACCCAATCCCTTTAAAAGCGTCTTGGGGGTGCAGTAAAGGGGGCCGAGAGGGAGTGCGCTGTGGCAGGCCACACCAGGGCCAGAGGGGGGGCTCAGGTTACACTCTGCCTGCCGTGATGCATTGATGGTGGGACGCCTCGGCTCCAGTACACCCCCTCCTCCTCCTCAACCACCTCCATCCTCTCAGCACAGTCCCTGCAAGAGAGGCTGCCACAGAGCCTCACAGCAACTCTGACACCAGTCCAGAGGATGCACTCTGCACATGAAACCCTACACTCAACTAATGGTTACAAATGTGTTTTCAAAGAAATCCCAGGTCTCCCACATAAACCAAAGACTCACATTGCTGGATGGCCATACAGTATGTACACACACACTCATTGCACACACCATTGGGGATAATCGGTGATGCTGAACTGAAAAGGACGTTGAGATGTGGGCTTTCTATTTTATTCCTGTGGAAAACAAGACAGAAAACACCTGAAGTTTCAGCCAATGTCAGGTTGTTTGCTTTTTACAACCAACACTAGAATTTACTACATGTATTTTTTTTTTTTTGAAATCACAGGTGGCTTGCTGCCTTTGACTGACACATCCCACAGATTTGAGTGACCCCGTGCTTTCTTTCTCTCAATCCCTCAAAGAGAATGTATTCCCTTCCAGGGAGAGATCCCTAATTAGCTGTCAGGTGATAGTGTGCTGCATTCATTGTGCTCCCTGCCGCTGTGCTGCAGGCTATGTGGTCAGCAGTCAGTCTCAGACTGAAGTGACAGATCATCTCTCTATACACCAGACCCCCTGCAGCTGAAAGGGACCACTTGGTCCTCACAAAGAGATCCCAACTCTCCATATTAAGGAGAACTCGATATCAAATCTCATAACAAACAGATCACTAACCCAGCAAAGACAAGAAGATCACTTGAGAATCTGTTTCAGTGATAAAACACAACAGCGAGTGATCCGTTTGTCTCCCACCATTAGATGACTGGGTTTGGATCTGAATTATTTAGTGGCCCTTTGTGTTTTGTGACTTTGTTCATAGTGTAGGCAATTTTAATGAAGAAAAGATACTTCTTAGATCATGTTCAGTGAACCTGACAAAAGCTTTTCGAAAATCACATTTTGTCACGTAAGAGCGAAAAATAACTACCCTTTCCTGTATTTCTCAATGAAAGCCAGATCTTCTGACTTCACAGGATATGGCAGATGGGTAATTCCTGATATAAAAGATATTATTTCTTCCTGTCTGTCTGTTAGTTGCACTGCAGGTCTCTTCCAGACAGTTCCAGTATCCGCCCAGGCAGCAGAGGGACCTTTGTTTGAAGGTCATGTCAGCACCGGGGCGTAAACGCTAGACCTTTTTGTGGTCAGGGTAAATGTACAAGGCCGCCCTGCGGGAGCACTCCTTCCCTCTCTTTAAGCGGCGCATAACAGGCCCTTGTAGAGCCAAACTGTCTGCGACACATCAGCACTTAGAAATAAAAACCCCTCAGCCAACCCTGCGACGGCTGCGGTTTGAGTGCGGCAGCTGGATCATTTCAGAGGGACAACACAGACAGCTCTGCTGGCGGAAGGGAAACGGGAAAAAGAATCCATTTTAAGATCACATATTTTGTCTGTTAACCAGCAGTGCAGGTGCATTTTATGGCACATACAGTAAATAAGCATGCCTAAGTGATGAGATTGTACATGAGTTTGTGTGCTCTGATTTTAACATTATGACTTTAAAATGAAACATATCCTATATAATAATATACCATTTCAGAATGAGGAGTCATTTTATGAAATCAGCATATGTTTTTGTTGATCTGTAATCTGGAATACATCATTTAAAACATTCCACATTTTGTGTTCTTAAACGTCCATTTTTTTAAATCGGCAAATTGTCACAAATATCACAAATCTGCAATATTTAGACCACAACAAAATTAAAACATTCTGAAAATGTCACAGTTTGAACAACACATGGACCCAATGCTATGCCATTGCAATTCCATTGAATGATATGAGCAAAATAAAGGTTTTTATAAGCATTACAGCATGTAAACATGTTCAAGCAGAAACAAGAAAATCAGAAAATGAAAATCAGAAAATGAAAATCAGAAAATGAACCACATATGGGACCTGTAATGCTCCCAACGTTCAGCATTGGCCTGTGCACGCTGTAAAAGAACAGACTGCAAAGCCAATAAGACAAAACACAGAATACACATACAGCCATCTCTCTGTCAGCGAAGCCGATGACTTGAAGGGGCAGAGAGAGCAAACTTAACAGTTGTAATGCTCCAGCCGAGAAACTTAATTTACCAATTTGCAGGAAGACAAGATGGCAGGAAACAAGCCAATTTGCCACGTGTGCAGCGCACACAACAAACCCCGGCCTCGCTGAGCCTCATGAGAGGTAATTACCCCTAAAAAAGAATGCCATGCTGTATTAAGATGTTGCCGCATCAAAACGAGGGAGACGGCCTCATTACGAGTAATTATGAGGGAATTAGAAACATCATTTAACTAAACGAGCAAATAATGTCCAGGATATTGAAGAAGCTGCCTGCACTTCTGCCGACCGCTGCAAGTCCCATTACAAAAATTGTAGGTCTTTAATAGAATAATGACATGCTTTATCTTCCCTGGCTCTCTCTGAGAGGGTCTTGGAGCAGAAGGGGGCTGAGGATGTGAAAACAACTGTTGCAGAGCTCTCTGTCCTCCCTGTGGTTTCACTCTTGAGTATGTAGCATAAGGACTTCAAGATAATCCCCCTATTATCCTTACAAATAAAAAAATGGAGAGCGGAGAATTGTGTCTCGTGTCCATTATTGTCAAAGGTAATGCTAATGGACTTATCTCTGGCGTAATAGCCGAGTTCTACCCATGTACCGTAGCCAGTAATAGTTTGATGCAGGGAACAGCACTTCAAAACGGGAGCAGTTCAAGAAATGGTTGGTAATTTAACAATGAAGCATAATGCATTTTTTTCACCATTAATGCCCCAGTGCTGATTTTTTTGGTTAAATGTTGTTCTTACTGAGGAATTCAAATAATAGAGCTGCTTGTATTTGAACTTCATCTCAAAATATGTCATTGAGTTTAAGGAAACTTGAAGTTTCAGTCACCAAATACTAATCTAATACTAAAATCTAATCTGTCTTCTCTTTTTCACCATATTTTACTTAATATGCTTTATCCATATGTCTGCTTGGCTTATTCAGCAGCATATGCCTCTACTGTCAAGGGGAAGGGTGGGGGGGAGGGAGCAAACACAATTTCCCTTCAGCTCCTTCATTTCCAGTTGATATAAAACAGAATCGTGAAATATCACTTCTGGTCCGAGCTCTCCTTTTTAACCATTAACCCATAAACACAGAAGCTGGTTAAAGCCATGCGGATGACAGGGCCTGCCTCCAAAAAAAAACCTTGTTATGCTTCCCTCAAATTCATTTATGGAGCAAACAGGTCTTGAGAGTTGTCTGGCTTAATGCATCGCGATCGCTTTTAAAACTCTCGTCTCAGAGCTGCAGGGCCTTGAGGCTCTGCATCTGCTCACATCTGCCCCACCACCCCGCTTTACAACACAGAAGCCACACATCCCCTGTGTAAATCAAACAGCTGTAAATATGTTAGGCATGTTGAAAAGCCTCTGTCCAAATAAACGATGGAAGCGGTAAGAAAAAATATTAGAAGAGAACATTCTAAATAAAAGAGTGATGTTGTTCCAGCCTGTTTAAATTTAATGGGGTCTCTATTAAGTTAGTTTTGATCTACGTTGTGTTATCTCAAGATGTAAGAAGGTGTGATATCCTAAGGTTTTAGTAGAACTCATTATGATCCTGTAAATATGCTCTGAAAACTATCCCTGAGAATCAATTTGCCCGGTGCTCTCCTCTCCCTCTGCACACCGTGTGCAGCCCACAGTTCCCATTACTCCCATCATAAATTACACCGCTGGGTGAATTACACTTGCTTTTCACCTTACCAGGCAGGTTTGATGAATCCTAAGGCACAACACATCATCTCAACAAATCTTCATCACCGCGCTGGTCGCCATCTCTTTGCAGTTTAAACCACTTCAAATCATTTTCATTGCCCTGCTATTAAAATTTGTAATTCACACCTGCCATTGCGGTGATACATAGTTACACTGAACCCCCCCAACCTATTCCTCTCTTTCACTTATTCTCTCCTTTTACTCGCATCTCTGCACATCTCTCTCTCTCTCTCTCTCCATCCTGTAAATCAAACAACTAAAAGGTGACAGGTCATGCAGATTCTCCGCAAGTCAGTGGGGTTGCAAACATCCATCCAAAAGCGTCACACCTGATGACATAATGACCACTTGGAAACTAATAAACAGCTTCATTCAACCAAAGCTATTGCTCCTTTTTATAAGCGTGACGTTCCCCCCATCATCCCTCTCTCTATCTCTCTTTTCTCTACCTCTCTGTCTCAAATTTATCCCCCCCTCACCTCTTCTCTGGTGCCGGAGTTACCCATAAATCACTGCTGTTGTCTAACGCTATCCATTTTCCCAGAAACACAGGGCGGCTGTTGCAGAAATTGGGTCAGGCATAATCTGCAGGGCAGCGGAGCCTGGCTATTCATGATTCCTGCTTGGTAATGTAGCCATTAGCACGAACAGTGAGAGACTGGTGGGATGGGTAGAAGGGGTCCTAGGTGGTTGTGGTTTGGCGGGGGGCGGGGGGGTCCCTTGTACATGATGTGACACCCAAGAAAATCTGGCAAATGACATGGTTTTATCGCTCTCATCAACTATGTGTGTGTGTGTGTGTGTGTGTGTGTGTGATTCTCTTCAGGCTTGTGTTTAGCTGAACAGTAAATTGAACTTTGACAAAGCAAGCCTGACCTCTTGAAAATGTAGTTACTGAATTAACAGCATATTCAAAGTGTAAGTGATCCATATAAGGAAGGTGGAGAGAAAAAGAGCACAGTTTTGATTAATGATGGTGAGAGTGTTGAGCTACAATCATATGCCTCTTTATTACGTTTCCCCCTTTTCATGGCCTGATGCTTTAGAGCCACAGGAGTCCGAACAAGTCCAAATAAAGGAGGACTGGCCCAGAGGTGTCATCCATTGGCTCATTATGGTGGGCATATCTTCTCCATGCCTCTCCATAGATATATATATATATATATATATATATATATATATATATATATATATATATATATATATATATATATCAGCACACTCAGCTCAGGTCATCCACCTCTTGATCCACATGATATTTTATAAATTTTGTATAATTTACTTATGAGTTAAAACAAATGTGAAAGCAGTGTAAGCCTTGCAGAAGCGTTATAACTCATCCCTGGCTGCAATCAAAATGCATCTAAATAAGGAGCTCACAACTTAATATTTGATGTCATAATAGGAGGTGAGAGCCAACAACCATGTAAACTATAAACAGTATGTCATGTATGTCAGTCAATCTATTTCCCCCCTCACTTTAGTCATGGTTAAAGCACGTGTGTTCCAGTTTAAAGCACATAAAAACCCTCCAGTGTGAATAACTGCAGCTCTACAAGGAAAATAAAAACTTTAACTGTGGATTATATCCTGAGCTTTATTATAACAGAACATCCTGTGATCATATCAGTTTGTGTGCTCATGGCACAAGCAGTGTCAACACTGCTCACAAAGTGTTTGCCTTCTGTGTTAAATAAATCTGTTTCAATAGTTAACAAACATAAGTACAAAAAACAGTACGTACAAATATGTAGTAAATAAATCAAAGCGAGTTCAATTTTCACTGAAATAGAAAATTTATTGGATGAGACGGTTATTATTGAAGGTCTTAATTACAATAGAAACAATGATATTTTCTCTTAAATGGAATAGTTGTGTCTTTTTTTTTTCCTGTCAGGTGAAATTAAATGACTGATGCTTTGCGATATGTGACGAACCAAATATGAATAAAAACTGTAAAGGCGATTTTTCTTGATATGAATGTTAAACTCCATAATTTGATCAGTTAAAGGAAGGGAAAATAAAAAAATACAAAATGATTGATTTATTATACACATGGTGTATTTTATACATTTAGGGAATTGCTTTCTTGAGACTTACAGCATAGCAATGCCCTCAACAAATAAAGTGGTACAGTTAATATACAGGGGTTATGTGGAGGCATTTATAAGGATGGTGTGTTGTTCTATAATGCGTTTTGAACATAGGCGCAGACAGTCAATCAGTACTCGATCTTGTTGTACAGGTTGTATAAAGGTAACGCTGGCAGGTTGCTCCCAGGGTAATAGAGGGGCGTCGGGAAGGTGATAGAGCGGGGAACCGGCACCCGCAGTAAGGAGTTATCTCTGAAAACCAGCGGCATCCCCACGAGTGTCTGTGCGGAGGCGTGGGCCATGTTGGCCGCCTCCAGTTCGGCGGACAGCTGCCGTTTCCATTTGTTCCTCCTGTTCTGAAACCACGTCTTGACCTGAGTCTCCGTCAGCTGCAGGCTGGAGGCCAAGCAGGCCCGCTCCGAGCTGCTCAGGTAGCGCTTCATGTCGAAGGTGGACTCCAGCTGGTACACCTGGCTCCTGGAGAACACCGTGCGCGTCTTCTTCTTGGCAGAGTTGCTGCCCTGTTTGTCCGCACCGTCCGCGTGCCTCTCCTCTGACAGCGGCGACAGGCTCTGTCTACGTGGCCTCTCCTGCTCCTCTTTGTAGTCCTGCAGCAGGTGCGGCCGCCGCGCGAGCCCATCGCTCGCGGACAGGAGTCCTTTATTAGCGGGACCTATGAGCGCGAGCAGGGAGGAGGAAGAAAAGGAGGCGGTGTGAGTGTCACCATGTTGTTAGCTTTTTAAACAGACTGCAAAAAAATAAATACTAATTTCACATTTTCACACTCAGTTTGAGAGTTTGTCGAGTGTGAACTCTGACTTTTTAAATCCTACTGAAAGCCGCGTGCCTTTTTTTTTTAAATAAACAATTCAGCACGAGTGCGCTTGGTATACAGCGAGCAATATTTAACGCTCAATTTGACAACACGTAGTGCAGCCATTTTAGAAACATGTTTCGTCAATTAGCAGGCTCAATTAAATTCCAAACGAGAGGGAAGACAGGGCTAATTATTCGACCTCCACTCCTCCACCGCTGCGGTGATAATCTGCACCCAGCAAACAAGTGGAAGTGATGAGCTGCATCAGAGGGTGACTGTCACAAACACGAGCTGGTGAAATGTGAGGTGAAGTGCAAACAAAAACAAAAACCGAGGCCTGGTTATTTAGAAATATTTAAATGAGAAGGGTGAACATAGGCCCACTGTCACGTAACATATAACACAATGACTGTATAATAACGTTTAAATTCTGTCACTTCAATTTCACTTTCCTGTAACAGTACCTCTATGCTAGTTTTGATAAATATGCCTCACCTAGGCAGAAGTTATGGGCTTGATGCTGGGTGCATGGCTCGCTGTGACCCGTGTCGGAGCAGAAGCAGTCCGCTGAGTCCTCTCCTCCGCTGCACTCCTCCTCGGAGGACACCGACAGTGAGCGCCTCCGCGGCGGCAGCGGCGACCCCTTGGAGAGCTCCTTGCTCCCGGAGCGCGGCGCGTCGGACGGCGTGCCGAGAATCGACTGGATGGTGAAGCTGGAAATCGGGCCCGACGAGCATTTGCTCCCGCTGTCTTCTGCGCTACTCATTCTCGCTTCATAACAGAATTGGAAGTATCGCCTGAATCTGTCTGTTGTCCCTCTTTGTATTCCGTTATTTGGTTTCTGCACGATTGGCGCGTAGAAAATTACCAAAGCGCCTTTTGTCTTCCTCTGTTTTTTTTTTCTTCCTATAGCCACGCTTTAATTGTGGAGTTTTAAGATTGAAGGAGTTGAAAGGTGTTTTTTCTAGAGCTCTGGAAACATGAGTGTATTCCTGGTCCTCCTCCTCGCGCTCTGGATCCCAGGCAGCAGGGGCTGCGTCGCCTCATTTGCATGTAGGTAAGCTCCTCCTGGACCAATCACTGCTGCAGACACGAGCCCGGAAATTTCAAACTCCTGTCAAATGTTTTTTTGGGACGGGATGAAGAGAGGAGGGAGTCAGAGACCAGCAGTACTCATTCCCGCATTCAGCTGCACAGTGTTTTTTATTATTGTTATTATTATCAAAACAGATGCAAAGAGTTGTTACTGGCTTTTCAGTGAATAGGTCATGAATTAAAACATGTTACACTAAATTTCAAGATTCAGAGTGTTTATTAACATATAAGGAAACATGTTTCCTTGTACAATGAAATACTTCCTTTACTATCCACAATGACCGCAGAGCAATAAATCATCATTGTCATAAATCAACAATAGATAAATAAAGGCAGCTTAAAGGAAAATGAGGCAATTTAAAAGGCAGCAGTGTGGAAAACAACGTATACAATAAAAATATGGTATGTGCAAGAGGTGATCGATGATAATAGAGTCCTGTAAGAATATATGAATCTATTCCATGGGTCATATATCAAGACAATATTTTAAACAGAATTTAAAATATAAAAAAGTGTATCCAAAGGGCTATAGGTGCCAAGTAAACGTATGGCTTATTCTAAAACAGTATTTTGTTTATATTTGTGATCATTTAATCGTTTTTTTTGTTTTTGTTTTTGTTTTTTTGTTTTTTGTTTTTTTTATCGGGTCCAAAGTGAATGGTTTGTTTATCTCATCTGATCTTTGGTTCTCACTTTTAACAAGGTGTGACACCTGCTGGCTTAATGGCATCAATAACACCTTATATATGCCTTCATAAACACAGATTGATGTCTTTTTAAAAGAAAAGGTATGCAACCTGTCCAACCAGGAACAGCATAGTCAACTGAGGATGACCTTGCGCACGAGCTACTTTTTCTTCCTTGATCAAGTTGCGCGTGCTAAATGTGCCGGGTTGACGGTAACATAACTAACAGTGCAGGACTCATCTTTCCCCTCCTGAAAATAATAAACTCATCCCGCGTCCATTATCAGCGATTAAGAATTAATTTGATCATTACTGCAGCTAATCTGCCTCGTGATGACCGCGCGCGTCGAGTAGGGGCCGGCTAATTGATTGACTAATTGATTGGAGGTGGGGGTGGCTGAGTGCGCGCACCCTAGTGTGTGTGTGTGTGTGTGTGCGCGCGCGCGCGCGCCTCCTCCTCCTCTACCGCCCATGCTCTCTATCTGTGTGTCTCTCTGGTCGTGTCTGACTGCGGGACAGCTGCGGGGCTTGGGCTGGCTGTTCGGGCACATTATCCCTCTTTTACTGCTCTGTAAGGGAGCCCCAGACACCAAATGGTCAGCTTCAATCATCGTGTCAACGTCCTTCCCCGGTAGCCACACAAACGGCATTCGGTGTTCAAGTCGAGGTTGGATGAAGGAGAAGACGCTGATGATGATGAGGATGAGGATGCTGACAAGAGATTCTTCATCAGCATCATCATCAGAGAGAAGCATCTGGATCCGCCCGTAAATATTGCCAGCATGGCAGCAGCTGCTAAACGATCTTAACAAAACGCTTTGGTAAGGAAGGCGTTATACCGGGGGGGGTGAATATATGAGGGCAGTCAGGGGCGGATGCTGGATTTATAGTGGTTACACATAAGGCGTGAAATCTGCAATGACACTTAAATGGGTTTATTTTATACGCTGCTCTTTTCAAACAAATCTCCTTTGTGCGCCTTTGTCACTTTCAGACGACTTTTTGCTAAGTGAGATTAGTTCATTGCAGAGATAGTGGACATTAAAGGCGCCTATACTGAATGAATTACACGCGTTGTTTTGGTTTGTTTGTTCATGTCAGAGTTGTCGCACAGGTCGAGCAGTGTATATTTGTATGCAAATGTCCATCCCTGACTCGTGTTTCTGCTAGGCCCAAACAGCAGCAGCAGACCTGCTGCTCCATCACAGTGATAGGTGGCCCCTGTATAGCCGCCCTATTCTGCAATAACGGAACAAGATCTTTGGAGGGAGAGAGAGGGTTTGAGAGAGACAGATGAAGTTATGAGGCGCCTTTGATCTGAGAATCAAGCTCCGATAAATATTAAACAAAGACCCCTCTATGCACGTGCGCTTTATGATGTATGGCGTGTCCAACTCTAGAATAAGGAAATTACCAGAGAAAATGATATCAATAAATTTTCTAAGTATAAACGTTGATTACGTTTCGATTTTCATTCAGGAGAGCTGGGCCTGCTCTTTTTTCAGGAGGCGTTTTTTTTGCGCGCGTCCGTGTCTTCGGTGCATGCGCTCACATTTGCGCGCGCGTGTGTGTGTGGAGAGAGAGAGAAAGAGAGTTGTAAACCCAAGCAGAGCGGCCGAGCCCTGGAGGTGTACAATTTATGTAATCCGAGTGTGGAAATGAACTGGGTAATTTATTGGAAAACACAAAAGTCAGGGAGATTGGATCAGCGCGGCCTATCCACGGGCTCCTATCCATCAAGTTCCAATTAACAACCCAACCATTGAGTTTTAATGGCTTTCCAATCTACTGCCCTGATAGACTCATCAATTCCTCGGGGAGAAATTAAGAAAATCGACCGCCCCTCGGCGCTCCACTGTCATTCTTCACAGCAACTATATGTCAAATTAAAAACACAATTAAAATTTAAACTGTTCCAATCAGACGATGCCCCTCAACCTATGTTTCACTTAATAGAACTTTGATGAAAATCGGATGCCGCGCGCTTTCAATCAGCAAAGCGAAATGGGATGTGGGCTTTTTAAAACAACTTTTCCTCTTCAACAAGAGTTGTTCAAACGGAGAACTCACGTCACTTCTGTCCGATTTTGGAGATACAGTTTAGATGCATGTTTAGCGCATATATGGATGGATGGTGAGTGGAGATTTTTGAGGTGAACCTCTCCATGTGCCGCATTAACTTTGGGCCCATTTTTCTTGTTGTTTAACATTTGTTAAATAAACTGAAAACGTTACGAGGCTTAAATTAATTTGAATTCTGACTACACTGAAATATCAGTGATTCACATGATTTTTGACCCTCAACGGCAGACATCTTGGTTCTCTAAAAAAATTCTACAATCTGTGCATGCCTGCTTTGATCTATAACTGACTTTACTATACATACATTCATACACGTGAGCAGTGGCCACAGTCAAGAGCGTTACGCAAGACGGTCGGACCACTTGTGTATTTCCAAGCTGGCACTAAAACCTATATGATGGAGCTTAAAATGATCCACTCATCTCTGCATTTTAATGTGATACACTGAGCAAAACAGTCTGTCCCGTCCGTTTGCCCCCGCTGCAACAAAAGTACTTTATCTGCTCCTTTTACATGCAGATGTCGCACACAAATGGAAATTATCGAGTGGTAATTTTTTCAATTTTATGCGCGCAAATCAAGGTCACACGGCGCGTGGACGTCGTTCTCTTCTCGACGCAATGCGATGCAGACGTTTGCGGATCGATATAATATGCCAGAGGAATAATGCCATAGCAATCTATTAATTTTCAGTAATGGAGGCTGCGTCGAGTGTGCATGCGCGGTAGGTCCACGCGCGTCAATACTTGGGTGATCTGACGATTTTTTGAATGGAGCCTTTGTCTCGTGATGAGGTCATTATGAGAGTTTATAGCGCTCTGATTCATTTCCAATAATTGTATTATCGGCCTACAGATAGAAGCAGAAAGTGACCTTTGAGACAAAGGTTGTTCTGAGAAACGCACGTGACTCAGAATCTGTTACATTTTTGGATTGAACTCTTTTTTAATGTTAATTAATATTTTAATGGTAAACTAAGTTTTCTGGCAGGTTGAATGTGAATCACTACCAGTGTTTTAATCAGAGGATGCAGGCTGTGTCCATCTGGACACTGTCACCTGCTGCAGCCTTTGAGGTGGATTCTATTGTGAAGAAATGTCACATCTTTATTTTAATAAAAAAAATCATGCTGGTGATTGTTTATCAGCCTATTATTACCTATTGATTATTGATCATTGCCATTTATTGTACGCAGCTCAAGGCAGGAGTGTTCACTCTCTGCCTTCTTTGCCTCCTCCTCCCCTCTAACTTTAGCATAACACATCCGCTTTTGTAAAAAAAAAAATAAAAAATAAGATAAAACACAATAATAAATTTTTTTGGAAAGACATTTTGATTTTCTTTTATTCATTTCTATTGATTTTGTTGAATCATCCCTTATTCAAGAAATTCTTAATTTTCATGAGGAAAATTGTTACTACGTTGATTAGGATTTTGTTTTGTCTTCTCGATTGTCTTCTTGGACTTGCATGAAGTGTTCAGTTACACCTGTGGTCCTGTCTTACAAAGTATTAGTTCAAGATTATCACCTGATATTTATCTGTAAAGTGAAATTTCACACCTTTTTTGCAAACTTTGCTTAAAAGTGTGTACTACTTTGCTCAGTGTGGGGACACTGTGACATATTATTGTCCAGATTGATTTAAATAAATAAGGCCAAGGATATAGTTTTGTATAAAACCATTTAAATATGAGTGGCATCACACGTGACCCTTCGAGACGTCGTATAGTCAAAACATAGCAGCCTATAACAAATACAATCATGAAAAAAACAAGAACGAATTAGTAAAACGGTTTTAACACCAGAAAAGACAATTTGCCTTTGATCCTGACGTCTTTGCACCTCACACTGAACACACAGTCACTCTCTCTCTCACACACACACACACACACACACACACACACACAGGTCATGAGAGAGAGATGTTAAAAGACAGCAGCTTATACTCAGGGAGTAATGTCCTCTTCTGAATACATTACCCATAATTTTGGCAAGATGGTGGCAATTACGCATCTAATTGACCGAGCCACCTTTTATGTAAAATAACGTTTTTTAAAGTGCATAACACCAAGATGATTACAGAAACATATACCTGCCCAAGCTACGTGCGTATGTGTGGATGGAGGGGTCCGATCTATTATCAGTATATGGAATAATAAATAAGAACGCATAATATATATATATATATATATATATATATATATATATATATATGTATAAGAAATAAATATACTGTATATTATAATCTAAAAACAAACAAACATAACCTAAAATGTAGGGAAAATTCCTCCATTTATTTCACAACATTGTTCAGCAATACAATATCAAAACGCTGTTTTTTCTGTACAAAGGAGAAGTGACAGTTCCTTTCTCTGTGAGTCGGTAAATATATACACTTACATATTTATTTTATTTTTTTTACACCAGTTCAGTGAATATGTTCCGCTCCTGTTCAGAAACACATAGAGACATCGGAGCCCACACTTGTGCTTGAAAGACGCGTCCAGAGGGAACAAGGCTGGGATAATCACAAAAACTAAACATAAAAGCTATACATGGCTATTTTACAGTTGACAGTGATTCGATTGTCCCCCGTCAAGCGCGTTTCCAAAGCAAAAACAAAAAAATCAAAAAGGGAAATTACAACAAAGCCTCATCAATATTCCGTGAATAGTTGACAAAACGTGTTTCCCATGTAGTGGATTCATTCATCCAGATCGCACCCTGTCAGTGTATTGCACATCATCGTGTCATTAATTGTGGAAATTAAATAAGATGTTTCTTAATAAGGTGAAATGAAAATGTGTAGTTGTAGAGTTGGCCTCTTCGTAAACAGCCATGGGGGGGGTCATCAGGCAGTGTGAGCAGATGGACTCCTGAGGTGATAAGCCCATGCTAAAAATAATAATAATGATAATAGGCCTAATAATAATAATAATAATAATAACAATAATAATAATAACGTAAAACATGGGATTTGAATTGTCAGATCACGTGTAAACGGCACCATTTTGGAAAATGACACCATAAGCTTTTTGCCAAAATAGGTCCATGTCGGCCTGACAGTGTTTTTTTCTTTAGTCAGTTGTACAAAAATATGACGTTTTTTTAATTATGATTTTTCGGATGAAAATTGACACTGTGCCGCGATCCTCAGTCGTTTTCAAACCGGTCTGAGCAGCGGCACGGACGTGACGATGGGATGTGAGTAGTAGACGCCCGGGTGCGGAAAGGTGAGCAGAGGCTGGCTCACCGGCACGTTGGCGCCGGCGCCGCCGCTCTCTGCGGCAGAGTTCTCGTGGTAGAGGATGGGCACACGGACTATCCGCTGCGCCGCGGCGTGGCTCAGGTTGGCCGCCTCCAGCTCCGCGGCCAGCTGCCGCTTCCACTTGTTCCTCCTGTTCTGGAACCAGATCTTCACCTGGGTCTCCGTCAGGTGGAGGGACGCGGCGAGGCCGGCCCGCTCCGAGCTGCTCAGGTAGCGCTTCATGTCAAAGGTGGACTCCAGCTGGAACACCTGGCTCCGGGAGAACACCGTGCGCGTCTTCTTCTTGCGGCACGGCTTCTTGTCGTCGTCCCTCTTCTTCCACTCCTCCAGGTCGTCTTTCTTGGCCTCCTCCGCGTCACTCTCCTCCAGGATGATCTCGTCGCCGCTTTTGCTGTTGTTGTTCTCATCGTCCTCGTCTTCGTCTTTGGCGTCCGGCTCAGATTTGAGGACCAGGTCCGGTGAGTCTCTGTCCGTGCCCGAGGTTGGAGAGGAGTCTCTGGCTCCCAGTTTGTCGAGGACTGAAGTGGGGACAGAGGGAGACGTGGTCAGAAACACTGCACATGTTTGGTTTTTATTCCAGCCTGTTGATACTGGCTTTGGTAGGAACTGGTTATGAATAGTGCCAAAACAGGGCTTGTGATATAAGCTAAACAATACATGTATTAATATAATTTTCCCAATTAAATAAAACACTTTAATAGACTAAATAAATAAAATATTCAAACCCTGTAGGCCTGTTTGTGGTACTTTGATTTGAAGGTTCTCCTTAATGGATTTTTCCCTTGAAGTTTTCCCTAAAAAAATCTCCATTTTATTCTTCGCAAGACTGAACGCGTGATTTTAAATCACACGTGAATAAATCAGAGAAACGGGCAGGTAAAGCGTCAGTGACCTAGCCTCTCTTGGGTAACATGTTCACAGTGAGCACCAATAGACAAATCAGAAGCACCTCGCTGCCCATCGTCACCCTCGTCCGATGATTTGAAGATGTCTGCTTCGTTTTATGCACAGCGTGTCACTTTATTGATCTATTATCTCTCGTCTTGGAATAAGAAATTAGGCCTTCATGGAGGACCGTGGCGTCTAACGATGCTGATAAAGACAATGCGCGTTCTGTCACCAAAACACACAAAGTCCACTTTCATCAAGTACTATATTTGTAAGGAGGATGCGACAAAATATTTATTTGCATAACTCGCACATGGGGACCTGATCTTGAAATGTTTTTGTTTGTTTTTTAAAAAAATAATAAAGTTTGCACCATTTCTCTAGCCTATACCAATGATAAAGAGACTGACATCAAAACAGAAGTGAAGGTGTCAGTCTGTGTGCGCCTATAAACCAGGGTCAGGGTGAACAGGGTCTTACCTTCGCTTCTGTGCAGGTGAGCGGATGAGCTGAGGGCGTAAGGGTACCACCACGCCGAGGTGCGCTCCAGGTAGTGAGCCGGTAGACTGAATCTCTGAGCCGGCAGGTCGAAGCGCGGAAAGTTGAAGTCCCCGACCTGGGAGAGGGAGAAGCCTCCCTCCAAGGCCGCCTTGGTGGCCGCCAGCACGGGCTTGGGTTTGGATGGTTTGCTGTCACAGTTCAGCAGGTTCTTGATGAAGAAAGGAGAGTCCTTGGCAGAGGCACACGTCTCTTGCGTTGTCTCCGGCATCGCTGTATTTGCGGTGTGAACGCAGGAAAAATAAAACAGAGCGAGGCTGACTCGCAGAGCGTCTGGATCCCTGTCTGCGAGGAGTCCCTGTTTTACTGTGACTTTTAGCGCGATTTAGACTCTATTTCACTCCCAGAGAGCTCGTCGAAACACGCGCGTCCTGCTAGACTAGAAAAAGAATGATATAAAAATATCTGAGGAGTAAAAAAAACATGTACACACATGGAGATGTCTCATTCCGGGCTCTTTTCGTCAACCTGTGTCCACCGTGTCAGTCAGTCTGGCGTCGGATGCTAATGATGAAATAAAAATGTCATCCAAGTTAAATGCGGAAAGTATAGGCGATTGGGCATGTACAATGGCAAATGGGATTAAGGGAGAGACTGTGAGGAGAGAGAGAGAGAGAGACAGAGAGACCCCCTCCTCTCTGTGCGCTCTGGCTGCAGGCTGTGTGCGCTCTCCTGTTATTGGTCTCATTCAGTCCAATTAGGCAGCAAATGAACACAGTGCTGTTAGCGCCAAAAGGAAGGTTTGGGATAAACGCCTCATCACAACTGACAGTCACACACAGAGCGCCTACATGAGGTTAATCCTGTTTTTCTTTTATATATATATATATATATATATATATATATATATATATATATATATATATATATATATATATGAACCACTTTCTATCTGAAGGTGTCTCTTGGATTTCTCTTTTAATTAGGCTGAATATATTTTCTAAAATGATCACCAAAATCTATGTAACTAAATAGATGAATAAATAAATAGTTCTAACAGGCATATATATGCTCAGAGCTTGCAATTGTTATAGTCAAGGCCCACGTGAGGCTCTTATGTTCAAGCAAGAACCCACTGAATAAAAAGCAAATTATAGAGGGCGAGATTAACAAGCAGAAGTAATGCAATGACACAACTTTTATTAAAATGGTTTAAGATTTATAACAATATAACAATTTATTTCTTGCAGTTTGCAATTTTGCGATTTTCATCCTAACTTCGACAAAACAGAACTCAAATTGTCAAACTGTCCATTTTTCTTCTCCTTATAGAAAAAGGCCTGAGATCAAGCTGCAGCTACTCCACCACGTGCCACTAACGGGCGATTAGATTCATATTTCTAATTCATTGATTTTCAGCAAAGGCCACTTCCACAATGTCTGCGGGTCGCGCGGTCATTTATTCCCCCCTAATCGATTTGCTTAATTCATCCCTCGGATTGCACTCTTTGTAAATGCGCTACGTATATTCACTCATTGATATTAATTGACTTGTTAAAAAGCAGTGCATTGGTTTGGAAGCTGCAGAGGGGGAGAAGGACGAGGAGACAGCGTCCTCTGTGGGTGTAGAGGAGGAAGTTCAAGTCTGTGGAGAAGTGCTGGTGTTTGTTATGTTGTGGTGACAAACAAATGTCACATTATGAGTAAGGTAAAAAAAAACATAAGGCAAACTGCTGGGGTTTTTCAGCACGTTCCCTTCTGTCAGGAGGCTGCGGTCCATCAGGAACAGAACTTCATGCCATCAGAACAGTTTCACTGCAGCTGGCCTCATCAACAAGGACCGTGGTCCACCCTCCTCCACCACACTCCACACTTCTGCACATTGCACCTTCTGTACATTTTTGTCTCTGTTTATCTGCCATATTGCTCTATTTAGTCCCTGTTTTTATCATATAATCAGAGTTTTTGTACTTTACTATCTTTTGGTCCTTTTCTCTGCACTGATAAGGACCAAAAGATAGTCATGCACCAAGAAGTTAAATTATTATTTTGTGCAAACTTACTTGGCAATAAACTTGTTTCTGTGTCTGATTCTGAAATCAATACTTTGTCCTTCAAAGTAACAAAATATTTTTGCCTGAAACCGAGACGGATAAGTGACAAGACCTTTCTCTAAAGTGCAGTTTTATCATCACATATGTGACCCTAACTGTGATGTGCTCATTTCAGTTATGAAACACCATCATCTTCATGATGTTGATCATCATCATCATTCCCTATAGACATTCATTAGGTCTGATATGCAGCCATAATAGAAGGTGTCAGTGATGAGGTATCTAGGCGCCACAGTGCCTTTTTTCTTCTCTTCTCCATCATCTGTAGAGTTCTTCTAAGCACCGGCACATCCGTGTAATTAACACGCGTCCTTCATTTAGTGAGTTGCTTGAGTGGAAGATATCCTGTTGCTGTGATGTGATTACCGTTTTTCCTCCATGCTCATCATCACAGGTATTTGATGGCGCTCTCGGGCTGAGATGCAAAATGTGTTTTTGGTTGGGAGTTTTTATTAGTAGAAAAAATCCAAAGAATTCAAATTATTTCAGTGTTCTTTAGTGAGTATTTCAGGTCTTTAAAACTGTATATAAAGGTCTGAATCATTTTAATTTCTATTATTTTGATGCAGCAGTATACGTCTGAATCAGTATGTATTCCAAAAGGAAATTTGGATAGTCTCACTGTGTTCACCGAAGCTCTGCAGTCACACTGGGACTGGCACAAAAGTAACTCAAGCTGTCTAATCTCACGCACGTTTCTGTGGTACAGTATTTATATTTTTTATGCCGTCCACAACACTGCTGAACACAGAGAGGGAACTGTTTATGTACAAGATCATGACTTCCTGAACTAAATTTGGGAACTTACATATGTGATACTTTTTCACAAGTTGCCACCATTTGACCCCAGAATTATTGTTGTCTATACGTAAAAATGTACACACCTTTGTATTTGCTCTCCTTTGTAATCAGAATATTGTTAATTTAGGATGGTGGCAAACACACACTTACACTGGGTGGTGATCTAATACATTTTTAACTACTGTATTAATGCATACTGTATATAGTAAAATCACCTAAAACTTAGAACCATTATGTTATTGTTCAATAGCCACAAAGGAAGCGGGTCCTCTTCACGGAGTCAGACTGGCTCCCTTTACTGCACTCTTTGAAGGGGACCAGGAGGCAGACGAGTATTCAGTTGGTTGCAATCTGCAACCACTATTTCCTGCCAAATCCTAAACACTGTCCCTTTTACATTGTTGCCAATTTTGGCACAGTGTCAATCCCACACAAAGAGGGCTGAATATGTATCAGTGAAACAACACTTTGAGATGACTTGTGATGGCACAGGTGGAGAACGTCCAGGAAATTCAGTATATAAATGTATAATTTGGGAGTTCTTTGGTGTGCACATATGGCTTCTTTCTTCTCTATTATTATTTCAACCCTTTGATCAAAGTGAGCCTCATATGCTGTTATCATATGGGCCTGATCAGGTTGGTGTTAGTAATATTTACCGAACACAAAATAATAATTTACCACCATGCTTTACTACTACTACTGTGATAATAGCAATCCATGACTTGGGATAAAAAGGAACACAAACAATGCCAACGGTGAAAATAAACTGCACAAACAGAGACACTGTACTAAAAATACACAATATTATGCATTGATTAGAAACACACAGCAGTAGACATTGCCCAGAGGCCACATGGGCCTTTCTGAATGCTCCATAAGTCTATTTTTGTTGCTCCTCGGGTAGGTTACTGTGACTTTTATATTATTTATTTCAAAGCGCCCAGATATTGATTATTTCACAAGGAAAAATGACAAATGGCAGGAGGGAATGACACGGTCAGCAGGTTCTATTAGAGAAATGATAGTGTTGCTCGTGGTTTGTTAAAAGGTCCAGTTTAGATACTTTATAGGTTTACATCCATCATCGTCTAATGACCTATTTGATGAAAAACACGCGCTTTGGTGACAACGGCCCCGTGCAGCCAACTTCGCTTTCGTAATTGCTCCCATATTAAATATAGATTTTTGTTTTGATATCTTGTGAGAATTCCTTTCTGTGGGTCAAAATTGTGATAAAGGACATGGGTGCAGTGGCAAAAAGCACAGAGAGGGGGGAAACTGGAAGGAAAATGGGGCAGAAATATGTGGTGAAGGTGGAACTGTGAATTCTGAGCAGTGATGGAGGAAGTTTTCAGATGTACTATTTAAATAAAGACGCAATACTCCTTTCCATTCTGATGCATTCATGTGAAAGTTCACCGCACCAAACACATTTTAAACAGACTTTTAGTTTAATCTACAGAAAGACATCACGTTTGATGTAAAATCCTAAAGTTAAAGCTGTTAGACAAATATATTAAAATATAGTCCACCAACAGCAAGAGTCCTGCATTTAAAATTGTTTAAGTATTATTTGGTGGAAAAAGAAACAACATTTATCACAGCAGGACCCTGGGTCCTTCTTGCACTTTTAACTGGACACTCCTGTCTGCACGAGCCATTAAACCATTGAAGGCCACACAGAGATTGCTTTAGATTTTAAGTATTGCATTTAACTTGTAAAGGAATTGGTGGCCCTTCACTGACCCGGCAAGCTTTAATTGGGATTGTGCGAGTATTGATTGCAAGTGGCCAGGCGAATCTTGAATTACGGCCTGATTAGCTTTTACTCGGGCCCTTGCGCCGGCCGGCTCGAAGCAGCTCAATGTCATCCAGGTTGGAACACTTCAGCGGCCAGTTGACTGCAGATGGATTCTTGTGACTTCCTGTGTAAACAGGAAACAGCTTGTTCTTAATGAGAGGAATGGCAGTTCTCCTGGCAAACACAAGCTATCGTCTTATGTTAGAGTGGGATCAGATTCAGAAATGATGTCACTTAGCATGTGTCTTGTGAGTAGATATGAGCACATAGATTTTTATCTCTCCCTCTCTCATTTTATAACTCCTTCTCTTCCTTTATTATTTCTCAGGAGAGAGACGATGACCTCTGTGAGGTTTGGATGGAAACAGTCTCCAGAGTGATGTAGCTCTTTTTCTCTATTATGGGGAGCTTCATCTGAGCCCTGCGGGCACCTGGCCTCAATATCTACCCAGTCTGTACCTCCAAAACCTCTCACTGTGGATCGCCAGCTTTCTACCCAGCCTGCCTGCATGTGTCATTACAAGCCGGTAATCTGGAGAGGGCAACAGAAAAAGTTCTCATCAGTGTCAGCCTGAGATATAGATACAGCCGGGGTAACAAATGGCCAAATGCACAGGCAGCAGGGCAGACCATCAATAAAGCAATTCCTTGTGTCATAACAGCCACGCTTTTCCTAAAGCCAACCTTTCAAAACTTTTCCCTCTGCAAATCGCTGCAGCCCCGCCATTAGAGTCCCTGCCTTGTGAATTTAATGGATTCCGTACAAATAATATTCCACCATAATGGAAAAGGTTGAAGTCACTGAAGACAGATGAAGTCATAAACACGTATAATTGAGAATCAAAGACCGATAAATTTTAAACTGCTATCCATTTTCTCTTTTTAGATGATGATCTATGTCGGCATGGCTGCGGGAGAATGGGAGAGATTATGGGGGAAAATTATAACAATAAATTTTCTAAACATACACCTTGATTATGCTTCGATTTTTTGGAGGGGTAGAGGGAGGGGCGGGGGTTAGAAAAGAAGGCTGGGATTGCTGAAAGCTTGCTGGCTAAATGGCGCCATAAAATAGGTTCCCTGCTCTTTCGCCTGCAGAGCGCAGGCATGCCTGGAGGTGTGATTCCCCCCCACCTCCACCTCCCCTCCTCCTCTAAATGGGGGAAATGAATTGTGTAATTTATTGCAAACGTGCACACAGTGAGATTAGATCAGCATATCCCATCAAAGGAACAACAATCAATCAGCCTCTAGTTAACAGCTTGAAACACATAAACCAGGGCACCTAATGGCTTTCCAATTTAACAGATTGATAGACTTATCCGGTCCTAAGGGATGAATTAAGAAAACCGGGTACTTTCACACAGGCACTGGCACTTTTGACAGGACCTTCCTCCCCGCCAGCTTTCTTACCATCTTTACTCCTGAACATAGAGATAAGGTTAACCTGAAAATAAAGAGAAAGTCAGTTTTCCCCTTTTTAATTTTTTTTCTTCCTTTCTGTTTGAGAAAGCACTCCAGAGCTGATTTGTTATTCAGATGAGGCAGGAGTGGAAGTGTGTCAGATGTGGAGAATGGGCTCATTTTAATGACCTGATTACCGCGGGTCATTTGGAACTGTGAAATCAAGGGAGCTATTCAAAGCCACTTAACAATATCTAAATGTGACCCGGGCGGCCCATCCAACCGAGAATGTGTTTTTTACGAAAGGAACTTGTTTGTTTCATATCTTATTAATCACCTAATTGATTCATGTAAACTAAAAAAGCAAAGGAGTAGTTTTAGACTTTTTGGTAAATATACAACAAGAGTTAACATACTCTTGTGTCTGTACACTAAATTACAGCAGGCACTTAGCTTAGCTTATCTTAGCTTAGCTTAGACTGGAAACAAGGAAACAGCTTGCCTGGATTTATCCAAAGATAAAATATTGCCACCTTTAGAGCTCAGAAATTGTAACATGGTATATATTGTACTTTTATTCAGTATGAAAACAACAATTTTACATTTTATTGGGGCTATCAGCGAAGACTCTAGGAAATTAATGGTCCAGGACAATAAATAATCCAAAACATATCCCTGTGAAATGGCAAATTCAGAGTTCTAGTTTTTGTATAAATTAAACAACATATATGTAAGCTTTAAAGGTGCTGGTGACAGAGTCAGGCTAGCTGTCCAGTCTTTATGGTAAGGAAAGATAGAGCAGAGGAGCAAACAATCTGCAAACAGGAAACAGGAAATTGACATAAAAAATAGGCCTAGTTTTTGATCAAGTTTGAGGCCTTTATATGGCAGTAATGTGCCAGTATATTTAACTGTTGTTTATTTTTGCCAGGACTACTGTGACAATAAAGGCATTGATATTTTTTTATTATCTTAATGTTAAAAAAGTGCAGACAATATCCACTCCTTCCCCTTCTTACCTTTCAAAATAAAAGCCCTAGACATATTTTAAGTTGTTTATTTGTCACACCCCAGTGTATCAAGCCCTTTAGTTTGTGCTGTTTGATCTGAGTGACATCTTGACGTGCAACTGAACTGAGGAAGTGCACTTGAGCAGTGGAGCATTTATTTTATGTAAAAGACAGGTAAAAGAAGTACACTGCAAAATTGAACCGAACAATGCCATCCAATCAGTGAAATTATTTGAAATTTCTACCTCAACAGCGATGCCAGCCTCAAAGAAAAGCATTCAAAGCAGGTCAATCGGCTACGAACCCTTGACCCAGAGAACTGATGCAAACTGTGTCTCCATATTATCTTGTCCACATCCACAGAGACAGCTGATCTCTCTGTGTCACTGCATAATTGAGGGGCTGTTGGTATCAAGGATGTGACCCTGAGAGGAATGAGAAAGTGTTACCCAAGTCACCACACCACCAGACCAGAGGAACGAAACTGAGTACGAACCACAGTCATGCATCCATAGATCAACGTCCTGTATATGTGGAGTCCTGTCATAATATGACAGAACCTCACATATACAGAGGAACCAGACCATCTTCTCAGAATTTAGCTTGTGTTGGGCCAGGAGTCAATTTTGTCTCGTTTTGTCTCGACACTTCAGGAAATGGATTGAGATTCAGTTCATGGGTTAGGGGAAATGAAACCAAATGGATTACTGATGGATCAATAGATCGGCTAATGAATAAGAGCCCATCACTAAGCGGTCAAAACAAATAGCCTCCTTTGTTTCTGCTTTTCCATCAGCTTAGTAGAAAACCTGCAGCTGTCTGGCAGGCAGGAGGGATGAACACTCAAGACATTCAAGGGGACAACAGAGAAAAATACCAAAAACAGGAACAAGAGCTCAACAAGAGTATCGCTCTCCAGGTCAGAGAACAAATTCTGCTTTCCTACTTGACACTAATACTCTCTGTGGACACAACTCCACTGACCCTCATGTTTGGTCTGTGAGTGTAGTAAGGAGCGAGTAATCACAAAGAGCGCCTGAGCATGATTGCTCCCCTCATTGTGACGGACAGTAATTGGTGTTTGTTTGCTCTCTTGTGTCGCCCCTTGGTAAAGAGTGCTATTACTGTCAGCTGATTAGGATGGCTCTTCCAGCAGCTGTCAGGACCAGCCTAATGAGAGGAAACTTTAGTAGAGTAACCAAGAAAGGCCTGTTCACACACATACAGGCACACACATTGAATTTTAACATACACTGAGTAATGAGTTCAGTGTGTTTATTTCCTCCAGCAGTATGTATTTCATTGAATAAAGTAAAAGTGTGTGGACATCCGTGTCTTGATTCAAAAATCAATTAGCAGCACTTTCCTGTTTCAGAAAACTTATATCACTGACAACAGTAGTCCAGCCAGGATATTCTCATTTAAAAAGCCAAGTTGCAGCCCTCAACTGATGTTGATGTTGTCATGTTGTGTTTTGGTCTGATGCTCCACCCTCCACCTATCTCCCAATCACCAAGTCACTAGTGTGTCAGCATCTCCGCTCTAGTTACCACAGCTGCAGCTACGAACGTGTCGGATAAATAATGTCTGACATTATGAAACCTAAAAAATGTCATTATAAATCCAAAATACGTTGTGACAAAGTCTGAAATAAAACAAGGATTTGTATAGGAGATGCCTTTGAAAGATGGAGATGGCTGAAAGCGGACGGGCAGCAGCACTCCTCACTGCATACCCCCGTCCACCGCCTGAGAGCTCCACTCTCTTTACCCCGTCTCTCAACAGCTCTCCTCTGGCACATTTCACTCCTCTTAAGTGTCCATGATGATGCTCAAGGTGGCTGCTTTTCATTCACTTTAACACTTAATTTGGAAGTGATTGCAGTACCAGTTTTGGCCACAATCCTACATACGGTTCCTTTAATTTGTAAGCAGGGGTAAGTGTTTTACATTACTCTCTTGATAAATAAGGGAGTCTACATAGTTTCAGCCATGTAAATTTACAGTATACTCTGTAACTAGAGACAACATCTGAGTCTTATCATTGTTTTCCTCCTGTTTAATTAAAAATGTGAAACACACTATGCATCAGCATAATGGACCTTTCAGAAATGCTCTCCTAATACATCAAGCATTCACACTGACCCTTGACAACTCTATCTTCCACACATCTTAACGCACCCCAAAGTCCTCAGGGCACCTGGGAAAATTAACCATTTAATAGCAATAAATAACACACTCTGACTCAAGGGGACTTCAAATCAGCCTAACACACACACACACACACACACACACAGAGTAGCCTCACGTAGCCACACAGTCCAATCAATAGTTTTATGACTGGGATAGCACATATGTAACACTTTTTTCATTCAGATACAGCCTTACAAGACATGACAGGCTTTATAGGAACTCTAACACAACCTCAACCTCATGTAACTGTGTTTTTCAGAGGAATTAATAAACAGCTGAATAAAAGAAAAACTCAGAAAGACACTGGAAGCAGTCATGATGGCAGATTGTCAGGTCAGGTTTGTACATTGCAGCTCAGTACATTTACCAAAGTATGTTGTGCTTTAGCACATATGAAGTACTTAAAGTGAGTATTCTCTTTTCTTGTTTCCTTATGCTTTGTCTCCACTACATTTCAGGGGGAAACCTTATTCTTTTTACACCAGCTTTATTTATTTTTTATATTATTATGAAGAAATATATATAAATAAGACATAAATAAAATGTAAAATGATAAGATATGGATTGAACTACTTCAACAGCACATAAAGCAGTTCAAATTGTGCATTTTACTGATAATCGTTGTACTTTTGTTCATCCAGTCCTTTAACTTGTAATGCAGTATTTTCATACTGCTGTATTATTTATCTGAATACTTCCTCCACTGCTGTAGCATGAAGGATTTGAACTACTCTTGTACTACTAATTTGATTCTGTAAAACCATGCAGCCCTGTTACATCCTGGCATCTGTCTTTTCTGTCAATGGCATTCTCATTAACACTTCTTACTCCTTTTCTTGTTTCTCTCCTTTCCCCTCTCTGATGATGTATTCTGTTACAGCCTCGTTGTATTAGTCAAAATGGAGCATTGATTATTTGTGAAAACATAAGTGCAAATCAAATCACCATTGTGCAGGGACAGAAGGGAGCTGCTTACCTGTGCACACGCAGGAAAAGGGGGGCAGTTATTGACCAGTTGATTTGATGTGAAGGAGGTGCATTCCTTTTCCTGTGGTGTAAAGACCTCCACTGTATACAGCTGGCAATCACTCCACTGCCTTACCTCCAACTACAACCACCTCTAACACCCAACTGTGTCCTCAATCTCCAGTCCAACGAGCCCGGGTATGCAACTTTTCCGTCAGCACTATTATGTATTTGGCTTTCTATTTCACTTTAATAGGGGAGAAATTGGCAACATATTCCTTGACAGCCCCCTAGCGCCATTAGAGAGCCTGCTGTCATTTGGATTATTTATGAAAAACTATTTCATGCTTACTTACATTTGCTGCTTATTTTCCCCCAGTGTGACCTGCAGCAGATTTAGTTCCATTTCGAAAGCCTTAAAGCCAATTCTTTATATCTGCAGGTCAGCCTTCTCGATTGAGTCGAGATTGAAATACCAGTGTGTGGTGGAAAAGGTATGGCAGGAGGAAACCAGCAGTGGTTTATTGTGTTCAGGGCTTAAGAGAACAGGAGGGTGTACCGAGAGAGGAGAAACGATAGACAGGTGACTTTTTGGTGAATGTGGAACTGGAGAGGTAATGCAAAGGCAGCAACAAAAGTGAGGAGTCAATGGGCCACAAACATCCAGCTGCTAGTGAGCGGCAAAGATAACAAAGACCAGCCAAGAGCTGAGTCAGCAAATCGGCAAAAAGAGTGAAAAGAGCAAAGACATTAAAAAAAGAAAGTGGTCTTAAATCTGCGAGATTTTATATTTCATCCAAAAACATGTCAAATGCTGTTGCTCATGAGGTGTTTTACAAGGTCCATAGTGATAAACTTGGCTGGCAGGGTTTTGTTTGTAATTTTTCCCTCGTCTGCGTTTCCAGAATCTATACTCATATTCTTGTCTGTACAAGAAAATTGGTAATCTTTGTCTTTCTACATATCAGATAAATCAAAATAAACTTCCCCCTCTAAGGAGCTCGACAGGCCAGGACAAAGCAGTCACACTCCCCTTTGGAGCATGCATCTATACTCATAATGCCATACTGTATGAGAGGGGGGTCTTTCACTCCCCGTTGCACGCACGCACACACACACACACACACACACACACACACACACACACACACACACACACTCTTTTGATCTGGGTTTGGCCTGGGCTTTATACAGTGACCCTAATAAACTGCGGCGTGGCCGGGCAGGTTTGTCACTGTCACAGGTAAATGATGTAATTAATGAGTGTGAAGCAGAGTGGATGGGAGCTGGGGCGTTAGCTTTTAAACATCTCTCCAGCTGACTGGGTTTGGGGGGGGCCCAGCTGGACACAGCCAGCGGATCGATAGGGGGTCAGGGGTCAGTCAACCCTCCCATTATGGCCCTGGTAGCTCCCATCATCGCCTGGCTAACGATGCCTGCAGGAGGGCTGGAGATGGAGCCACTGCAGGGAGAGGAGCCGCTTCTGCAAGCTTCAAACTGAGGCTCATTTTCTGGGTGCCAAAGCCAAAGTACACAAGTTTATGATTCCACCAGTGTGATTGGAAACTCTCCATATTCTGTTGCGAAAAGTTGGTCACTTTGTCAGCAGTCCACTCCACTCACTGGCTGACAATTGACAGTGAGCTCCACAGTGTTCACTAATCAGACGAAGCTCAGCAGTGTTGTATGGAAAGAGTTTATCTTGCTTGTGTAGTTTTCATTTTTGACATCATTGAAATGCTTTTGAATTAATAAATAGGATGGGATAGTGGTGAAATGATTAACCATGTTAAAAATGTTATGTTAGAGCTGTTAAAAGGCCTCTAGACTGTGAAGAGCTGTTGGTTATCCAGATCTGCTGCTAAATCCTGACAGAGCTCGATGCTGCTGTACGTGTTACAAATGCATCTATAACAAGAGTGTTGCGTCTGTTTTTTTTTTTAAAGGACTGTCATCAAACTTAAGTGACCCAACTTTATCTGTGGCTGATGTCACAAACTAGAAAAGCACAAACAGAAAAGCAGGGGAGCATGGGAACTTGTTCAGAGTGTTAATCAATAAATGAGTCTATTGATGGAGTACTTCTGGTTTGGAAAGTAAAAACACAGTATGAATTTTCATTACATTGTAATATCAATATACTTACAATTACACCCACTATAATGCAGATGTGTAATTCCCAGGTATGCTATATGATATTTTAGTGTAACAATTTGTATTTACGTTATTATTTTTAAGGAATACCATGTAACATTTCAGGTGACCTATTATCAATGGAATACAATATTCATAACTATTTTTTCTTTAGTGTATCATTGTGTTTTCTTTAGCTTAGAAGGAACTTTTCAAATATGAGGAGTGGGTCCTCTCCACAGAGTCTGCCATGTCTCCACAGTAGCCCAGAAGTGGATCCATACAGAGATCAAAACTCAACACCTAACAGTGTGTCTTGTGACCCCAAGAAGCCTGGGACCAGTTTTGTTCATGATGTTGATACATTATTAAAATTACAGCGGGGGAACAAATCGTTATCAATACCCTCAAAGGGCAGACGCCTCATTAATCTAAAACTTCCCTCCCATTACTTCCAGTTCAGACCCGTCGTTACTCCTGCACATCCATACAGAGATCAAAACTCAAAATATAGAGATGTTAAAGCTGTGAATACCCTGAGGAGTACTGGGAGCACATTTTGTTCATGATATTGATACATTATTAATATTACATCAGGGGAGCAAATCGTTCCCGGACACGTTGGCTTTGATCAATATCCTCAAAGGACTAAAGACTCATTAATCTAAAGTTTCCCTTGCGTTAGACTGTCCAGTTCAGACCCCTCTTTACTCCTGCAGATCTAAACTCAAAAGCAAACAGCATAATGTTCTCTTTCCTCTTCTTGAAACATTATTGGTTGTATAATTAATGTGCTCAGCTGAAAATAAACACATCGTCCTCTATGCTGAGAGTTCCTCAACAAATACTGGGACCAGCTTTGTTCATGTTAGTAATGCATTATGATTATTACAGGGAGGAAAATGTTTTATAAAACATCATGACAAACAAGTTTCACGTCTCCCAAAAAATGTATTCATTACTTTTTACAAGATCTTTGTAAACATAAATTGTTAGGATTTTTTTTCTTACCTATATTAGGCGTGTGATGTTTGTCGTCCATAAAAAAAAACATGAATATTTCTTGAAAGGACCAGTTAAATGGCACATAATATTCATTTTCTTCAGTGTATAATCACCTGAAAATAAGACACATGTAATCATGTAATCCAGAACGGACAAAGACTGGCTCTCTCATGTTTTGAGTCATCGTAGTTCTCCTAGCGCAAGTTTCAGTTTTTTAAAGAATGGAATTAAATTAAGAAAGAAAATGAGCTAAAATTAAGGTTTGCTCTGTTTCATATCATGAATTCAGGAACTACTCTACCTAGTTTATATTAAATACATAAATGTACATTTTGCACTATTTTCAACAATTAATTGATTGACCAATGAGGAAAAGAATCAACAGACCTAGCTGCTAGATCTTTGCGTTGTGAGTCGCCTGCGATGAAGGCGACGGCCATGATCAGTGCTCGATGTGAGCTGACATGCTGGGAGTTGATACCTGTGACCCATTGATGTGCCAATGGACACACTATATTATCTTCCTATGGACAGGCTAATCCATTATGTGCCCTATGCGAGTGAAATGCTCCTATTGGGGCAACTGTGCGTTCAGAGGCATCATTCAGGACAATGAGCTATAGCCAGAGAGTGACAAGCTAGAAAAATGTCCCCACTTTTCAGGCTGTACAAATGGCGTTTGGCCGCAATAACTCACAACCGGACACTTCATTTCGAGTTGGGAGCTCGCCGGCCAGTCAAAAGCTATCATACCATCCTCTTTATTTGTGGCCCTTGGTTTTGGTAGTAGGGCCATCAAATAAATACTGCTAAAATGCCACTTCAGTCAAAAATATTGGCCAATTCTTTCTCCGTCGCGAATGGGTCCGGATGGACCCAACCTGTTTCTGGTGGCATAAACCTTTTAAGAGTCAGGTGGTCGGAGCATCCATCAGGCCCAGCTTTGCAGCGAGTTAGAGTTGGATATATATATATATATATGCATGTGAATGAGAGTGACCACTGCTGCTGAACCCTTGGAGCCACTCTCAAAGCATAATGGTCAAATGAATTGATTACCAATTTGTCATAGGTGGAACTGCTTGCTTAGAGGAGTAATCACTCACCAATAAAAAAGAAATGGCTATGAATACATTTCAGGGGTGACAATCTTTGAGGAGTAATAGTATAATTTGTCACTTGTGACAGTCTATTTGATTGTTCTCGGTATTTCAGCCCACATGGTGGAATATTGTCAGAGCCGAGCTTGAGGTTTGCACGAATGCGTCGAGTGGCGCTTTAATGTGGTAATAAGGCAGTCAGAGGAACACTCAGACTTCCTGAGGTGACAGCAGCTTCATTGCGCATCGCCTCATAAAGTCCCATCATATCTGTTCTCCCACTATTATTAAATGGGTGTTTAGTGAGCTCCTGTGTGTCCGTGTGTGTGTGGAAGATGGAGAGCATGAGTGAACAACCTGTGTGTGTGTGTGTGTGTGTGTGTTGAGGATAATGATATAAGATCAGATCAGACAATCAGGTCACCATGAAAACATCCCGGCTAGGGATTTTAAGGCATAAAGGTTATAGGGACAGTTGCTTAGGGTGCCAGCTTTTGGGACGGCTGGTCACCCTCTACAAAGAAAAATGCCGGTGGGCGAAATCCACTTTCTTTGATAGGGTTGAACCCAAACACTGGGGGTAGTCGCCAAAGCCCAATTTGACCTAGGGTACCAAAAGGGCTAGAGCCAGCCCTGCTAAGGAGGACAGATGTACTCCAAATATTTTGAGGTTTTTTTTTTTTTATAAGAAAGCTACTGTAATCCCATGATCCCACACTGAAGGCAAACATTTCTCTTTTTCTCTCCTGTTCCCTCCTGAAGCTCAGGTCAAACTCAGATCAATAAAATGTCCGTATGTCCACTGAGTTGCCGCATCTATCAAAAGATGAAAGTTTGTCTTGAAAAGGAGAGATAAATAGAGAGAGAGCAATAGGAGAGAGAGGGCTCTTTTCTGGGAGGCGTACAGGAAATTAATCAAGGAAATGTTTTTTTTTTTTTTTTTCAGTGTGCCTATATCACATCTAATCTATCCTTTGTCCACGTGTAGCCAAGCTCCAAGCCTTGCCAATCAAGAGCGACACGCTGGCTTTATGAACAGCCACTTGTTCCCCGCATAATTGGGGGGTCTCATTGCTAAGTTAAATAGGAGGAGGAGGGGAGGGAGGGCCAGTCTTGTTTGCCCATGTAAAGTGTGATCCAGATAATAGCATTCTCATCAAAGGCGGCAATTACATTCATTACAGCGGTGCAAGGCGCGCCTGCAAGGAAATTAAGTGGTGAGGGGAAAGAAAAGCTTAATATATACCTCCTTTATCCTATCCCCCTCACCTCTCAGTTCTTTTTCAAATGCTCGTTGTGGAGCAGGAGACATGAAGAAAGAAACAGTCTCAGTAGAAGAAGAATAAATCTTGTCAAAGTCCCCCTTCACCTTTGTGCCTCCAAGAGGCTGCTGTCTGCCGTTACTATGGCTGCACTTGTCTGGGATTAAAAAGCTTTTTTCCAGGAGGGTAATCTTTAATGCAGCTTTTTTTACACGAGCCTAACAAATGACACCTTGAGTCTTTAAAAGCTGCTTAAGACCTTCTCTAAATTAAATTCCAATTTCTTTCAGGGAGAGGAGGAGCACATCAACTGTTTTGCATGTGGCATTAAACCACAAACAGCAAATCAAGCGGTTAAGAGGAGAAGAGAACCTTTTTCATTTAAGGCCCTTTTTAAAAGTGAATCGGAGCAAGTGGATAACACTGCTGCCTTCTCAAAGACAGGTGTTGTCCCAGAGCCCTTTCTACATGAGCCAGTTTGTATATTCTAACTCACTCACATCATTTAGATTAGCCTTGTGAAGGTTTTGAGTTCAAGTTGGCGCCTTTACAAAATGTTAAGTATATGAGTAATTGTATCAACTGTAACAAGACAGTCAGAATTTTTTGGATTAAGCGTGTTTGATTTATATCACATCCACAGTCTTTCCACAAAGCTGAAGTCATTTCAGTGCAAGTCTCCATCAGTGCTGCATTATTGGATGTAAATGCCAGCCCCAGTCCCCTCTGTTAGAGTATTACCTGCTCTCAGTCTCATTAATAAATGCTCACTGCCCTTTAAAAGAACAGCTTAATATATCGTGCAGTGGACATGTCATTAATGCAAAATTAAGTTTGACCAATTATTCCCCTTAAGTATTTTTAGGCTTAATAAATCTGTCGTCAAAACTCAAGGCTGCATTGGTTCTGACTGGGGGGGGAAATGGTTAGGTGGAAATACAACATAAGATTATTGTTTTAATGATTTATATTATAGGAATTAAATGCAAAACTATTGAGACAAATGAGTAAATGAGAGCACGGAGAAGTGAACACTTTGTCTTTTGCGAACCGACAAATCATTGTGGCTGTGTGTAAATTATTCAACAGGATCTGACCCTGGTGGAAACCTGAGCATAATTAAATTGCAATAAAATAACAGTAGTGTGGACAGGCTGTTAGAAGGTGATGTAATTGGCTGCTCGCTGTGGTCATGGTTCAACTGTTGAGGTCAACTGTCATGTCCTCCACTGGGTCTGGACATGCTGTCTCCAGGGGACTGACAGCTGACATAGACAGTGCTCGCTAGATGACACGACACTGAGCTTTCCATTCAGCCATAGCCATGTATCTCAATGATTCAAGGTTAACACTTATGAACTTATTAGCCTCACATATCTTGTATCTTGTGTCATGTGGTGCCTCAAAGTAGAGTGTGGTTGAAGCACCTGTTTCACCACTGAGGCATGTACCCTATCTAGTGGTCAGATATTGAACTGCACTCACATGTGATCATGGAGGACCAAGTGTGCCTCAAGCACACTGAAATAATGTCAGGATAGTAATTCTTACAAATGACACACAGATACATCATACACAAGCTTAGTCACTGTACAGAATATAGTGTGGATAGGTAGATAGACTTTCAACATGTGACTCATGTTACAGAGTACAGAAGTCACAGGTTTACATTACTGCTGCAACACTATTTACTCTGACTGTAGCGGCTGTGACGTGGTAAAAGGATACCACAGCTTTACTCAGCTTGGTCGTTTATCATCCTCTCCTCAGTGGTTTTTCCTAAAACTTTTGACACAAATGGAGCAATGTGATCTCCAACAAGTGCTTACTGGTAAATTATTGATCGTGATAAAACATGAATGAGTCAATAGCTTTTGAAAGTAATGCAATTGTTGTGGCTCATTTGCCACTTGCGTGTAATTGCAAGAAAGTGTGTCATGTCACTGATGTGAATGGATGCGCTCTCAGTTAACATCATTAACTTGGAGATATGCGTTTCACATGTATGCGAAAAAACATACAACTACAAACACAAATTGTGTTGTAGATGGTCTCCTTTTCACTTCAGGGACCTGTTCAGCATTTTTGCTTTCCCTTCTACCTTAGTGTGTTATGTAGTTTTTATGGGGCAGGTGAAAGACAGGGTGAAAAGAAGTGCTGCAGCTCTCAATAAAGCATTTTATGACCAGAAAAATATGTGAGTATGTTGTAGAAACCCAACATAGAAGAATGCATAGTAGGTCCTCTTTGAAACATAGGGTAGCACTTTATAACACAGCCCGTGTCTTACGGGGAAACTCCTGCTGTCTTATGGGGAAACTCTGGGTGTCTTATGGTGAAATTTTTCTTACAGTCTTAGGGTGTAACTCTCGGTGTCTTACAGTGAAACTCCTGCTGTCTTATGGTGCAACTCCCTGGTGGTTACAGTACAGTGTCATTTCCCATAACATGTGGAGTTACCTTCTAAAATTTGAGGTGTAACTTCCTCTTATGAACCAGTACAGATATGGCTTAAAATGGCTTAAACTGAAATACTGTACTGCATTAATGAACATGTTTAATGACAAAATGATGACAAATGCAAAATTATAAAATATCTTTAACTTTTAATCATACCAACAACAATAACTCCCTGGTAATTACCAGGGACTGGGCTGTATTATAAAGTGCACATAACAATGGCATTGATGAGCATCATTGAGGTATTTGCACTTTATGTAATATCAAAGCATGAAATTATTTGGGGTGCCACAATTTCAACTTTTTGCTCCTATTCATTATTTCAAATGTACCGCTATGGGGGCAAAGAATGCTCTTGTGCGTACATGTGTTAGACTTTCACATATTCTAATACATATTTTTATTTCTAACAGGAGAATTTAGTGTCCCTTTGTTCCCTTCAGGCACACCACTGAAGAATGTTGTTGTGCAGCTGAAGACCTTTGTGGACAGCTGCACTGAAATCAGGAACAAAATCCAAAACATGAAAAAAAAAAAAAAAAAAAAAAAAGAGCTCCTGCCTTTGAGCTGGCGTTTTAGATTAAGAAACATTTGAGAGTTTGTTTGTTTTTTTTAGTTGTGTTATATTGTGTTACATTGTGTGTATTTTTTATTACGAATAATGACATTTTAAGAATATGTAAATATTTTTGGTTTGTTTGATAGGTTAAAAAAATGATATTCTCATTATATTGTGTATTTAATATCTTGTTCATAGATTGTAAAATTTTGTTAAAGAAATAAACAATGGGATTTTGGTTTGGTTCTTTGGCCCTAAATGTCTTATAAAATGGACATATGTCCTGCAATGTTTGACAGTATTTACTCTTAATAATGTTTTTACTTACAAATTACTTGGGAATGGGAGAGCAGCATGTACACAGCTTTCTGTTTCTGTTTAGTTACCAGTGTGTGCTTTTTAATCCAGCCTGGTCACTGGTAATTACCAGGGAGTTATTGTTGTTGGTATGATTAAAAGTTAAAGATATTTTATAATTTTGCATTTGTCATCATTTTGTCATTAAATATGTTCATTAATGCAGTACAGTATTTCAGTTTAAGCCATTTTAAGCCATATCTGTACTGGTTCATAAGAGGAAGTTACACCTCAAAGTTTAGAGGGTAACTCCACATGTTATGGGAAATGACACTGTACTGTAACCACCAGGGAGTTGCACCATAAAACAGCAGGAGTTTCATTGTAAGACACGGGCTGTATTATAAAGTGCTACCAAACATAGGTTTTAAAATGAGTTTGTACTTAACAAATGTTGAATCACATTTTCATTTTTACACGGTTGTATTTACACAGCTGTATTACTTTATATTTTACACAACGTTACAGCCATTGAGCCTTACTAGTGGGAACCTTTCTTCGCGGAGGCACTGCGGTAGTGTCCGGACGGTTTTCGCCGATGCACATTATATGAACTTTCACCCCTCTAACAGGCTTATTGTTTTGGTTAACAGGTTGTCTTTATGAATTGTAGCAAAAGACTTGGCGAAAATAAAATTTGTAACAGTTATTGCCCTCGAGTATTTACTGAGTGGCGTACAGAAGATATAAATGAGGAGCGTCGACCAGAGACTGGCGTCACTGTTGACAAAGATGCTTTCTCCAAGATAAGCTAAAGTTAGCACCCTGGCTAACGCTGCGGACGTAGCTTTGAAAACAACATGAAGATGATGATGACGAGCGGTCTGTAGGAGCGACCGAGCGTCTCCTCGAATTCCTGCTTGTCAGTCACATATTCCCAGGATTATCCTGAATTGGGGCCTGGATACAGCCTTAAAACGTCTTTCTGAGTCAGTTAAATAAAACTGATTACATTTAACCGACACGGTATCTGAAAATTAATTAGCTGACGTTGGCGACAGTGATACTTTTCACTTGGTTTGTGTGTGTTTAGGATATTTGACCGCATGCCAGTTCATCTTTGCTCTTCAAAACATAAAAGCGTTTTTGTCGTGTTGGCCATTTGCAACGTTTTCTTCTAATGGGTGAGGAAAAGCCGGACACGCTTGACTTTGTGAAGGACTTCCAGGAGTACCTGAGCCAGCAGACCCAGCATGTCAACATGATATCAGGCTCTGTCAGCGGCGTCAAGGAGGCAGACGAGCTGCCACCAGGTAACGAGCTCTGTTTCATTTACTGTTCGCAACTTCTAGAAATCCAGCAGCTTATGGGGATCTGGATGTGAATTCAGTAGTTCCTTTTTGAAAGTAAGCTGGCAGTTACATCAGCTGGCCTCAGATACTGAATACAACATTTACACATACAGTAGTTTGTTGAATCATTGGTTATTCTGAGCTGCTGTAGTACTATATGTTACTTTTTAATGAAATTAAATGCCACCTGTTTGAGATTAATATATCCCCCTATATCACCTGTGTTCTTAGACAGTAAGGTATAATCCCAGTTTGCATGGTGTATCGTTTAATGTGATTAATTCTAAGTCGTGCTAATGGTCCTGTATGCAGACTGCAGTCAGAATGGACTGGATCACCCCTCAGTGGACATGTCACTAGAGGACAGCTCAGGGATCCTGGTGGATGGTTTTGAGAGGACCTACGATGGCAAGCTCAAGTGCCGCTACTGCAATTATGCCACAAGAGGCACAGCAAGACTCATTGAGCACATTCGAATTCACACAGGTAAGTGTTTGTAGTTCATTTTAAGGGGATAATGTAATGACAGTTGTTAAATTAAGCCTGTTTTCTTCAATTTGACAGGAGAGAAACCTCACCGCTGCCACCTTTGCCCTTTCGCTTCAGCCTATGAGCGACACCTGGAGGCCCACATGCGATCCCACACGGGCGAGAAGCCTTACAAGTGTGAGCTGTGCTCCTTCCGCTGTAGCGATCGCAGCAATTTGTCGCACCATCGCCGTCGGCGCCACAAACTCCTGCCAATGAAAGGTGCTCGCTCGCTTTCCCACAAAAAGATGCTGAGTGTTTTGCAGAAGAAGGCCAGCTCGCTCGGCTATGGCCGCCGTCTTCTCATTAACTTCAGCCCCCCTTCTATGGTGGTGCACAAGGCTGACAATGTGAGCGACTTCTCCCATGAGCTGCCACATCTGCGCCAGGAGACATATGATAACCAGGGTCGTGCAGTCGAGGACGGGCACTCCACAAATCAAAATCACCGTCACCATGATATGGTCATGGATAACCCCCTGAATCAGCTGTCCACCTTGGCAGGCCAGTTGGCCAGCCTCCCATCAGAGTCCCAGAACCAGACTCAAGCTCCCATGTCTCCAGGAGTGGAGTCTGTCGTTGATGAGAAGCCCTTCCTCATCCAGCAGCCCCACCCTGCCACAGCCCCTGTGGCTGTCTCAGCCAGCATGGCCCATGCCTCCTCCTCTTCCCCAATCACCCCAGAGCCCCGGGCTCCTCCCCACAGTAATTGCAGCCCTGGAAGGGGACCCTCCAGCGAGCACAGCGGGCGCACCAGTACCCCTAGCATCTCAAACAGCCAGCCCAGCACGCCAGCCCCAGGCCTGTCCGTCCCACTCCAGGACCCCCACATACTACACCACTGCCAACACTGTGACATCTACTTCCCCGACAACATCCTCTATACCATACACATGGGTTGCCATGGCTACGAGAACCCATTCCAGTGCAACATCTGCGGCCACAAGTGCAAGAACAAGTATGACTTTGCCTGCCACTTTGCCCGCGGGCAGCACAAGTGATGGAGGAGCGAGGTCAGTTTTTGAGGAAACTTTTAACGGACAGCCTTGTTTTATTAATTCCATAGTCATTTAATTTATTGGTCTTTTACTTGGCCTTGATGTAGCGTAGCTTTGAAAGTTGTGCATATAAACTTTAACATTCTAATGGTTTCATTTTGTAGAACTGAAGGAGCCCATTCAAGTGTATTATAAGACGACTGTCAGTGTTTTCAACAGGTTGAGAATTTATTTGCAGTGTCATAATCAATCAGAAAAACGACTTTCCAACTTGGCCAAACAAATTAACCTTATTCAATATACCAAATTCATAATACCTCTTGAATTGTGTTTGCCTTTTTTGTTTGGTTTTTGAAAAACAGCTCAAAAAATACGCTGTTCATATGTCAGAGCTTCTCTTCAATAAAGAGCGTAGCCTTTTAAAAACAGTCTTACAAAGGCAACAAGTTACAAAAAACAACTAAAATTTCCTTGGAAAATGGTCAATATGAATGTTCCATGTACATGAAGTAGAATTACTTACTGAATGCAGGTGCGGTATAGTAATAACAGTCATGTTGCTCACACAGCACATTGAGCAAAATACAAATGTAAAAAGAGAAGATAACCAAATAAATTCTCCTCCTCTGGAGTTCTAGCTCAATATTGTTTTGACAGGAGTGAAACCGGAGTGATCTTACTTAAGCCTTGTTGAAATTATTTCAGTGCTTGGTGCATTACTACTATTTCTTTGCAGTGCCTCACATAGTCACTTTCTTCTGTGTTCAAGATAGAGACGACTGTTATTTTGAAGATTTAATAGATGTTCTTACAATATCCTCTTCCTACTGTAATGGAGAGGCCTTAGAATAAGAGTTTGTCCATTGTAGTTTTCTATGGTAGCCATGATTATTTCTTATTTTTTGCCAAAATTATGATCCATGAATGCTGCTAACAAACTGAATCAAATCAAACCTATATGGATGGCATCCATAGTAAAACCTGGCCAAATGTTTGTGTCGCTATGATTCTTGGTCAGCCAGCTAAGTTTTTGTAAAAGTTGGGTTGTTTTGAATTTTCCACACACACACACAGTGCCCTTCCTTGACCAGCATCGTGGTAACTCCTCTTGTTTCATTTAAAGGGTTTTGCCCATCATTTCTGACTGCATCATGTCACATTCTGATGTTTTGATATTGTATGAAGTCACTTTGTATCTCTGTGTTTGGGACCGAATCACCAACTCCTGCGTCTCATGTGAACACTTTTTTTTCAGCCACGTAGCACAGGAGAAGCCATGTTTTTAGCCTTTTGTGATAAACACACACAGAGATTTGTCAGATGGACCCCAGTGCTGTTCTTGATATTTACTGAGTATTGTATTTCTGAGTCGGTGGATAGATGTTAAGTGTCAAAAAAAAAAAAAAAGGCAAAACCATTTTGCAGTATGAGTGCTACTTCAGCAAGATTGTTCTTTTGTCTTTGGGTACTGTTGTCTGTTGCTTAGCAACGTGCGTTGAGAACATAGTTACTGTTTTTAGGACCACCTCCTTGTTGCCATGTCTACCAGTTACAGGGGCGTCCAGTAATGACTGCCTTGTGTTCTCTCAGTATGTCGTAGGTTCATAGGTAATGGTGAATGTTGCAAGCCTGTTGGCGACCACTCTCTCCCTCTGGGATGGCAAATCATTTTACTGTGAGATGGACTAATCTTACCAATTTATAAGTAAAGTGTTTTCTAACTGAGTTGCTCTTTGTCTTTCTTTTCTCCACCTTCATTGTATTCAATAACAGTAATCAATGACTGATATTGTGGGCTGTTAATATGGTCATCTCAGATTGACGTAATGACATACACAGATTGTCTTTGAATGATGCTTTTAATTAGGAATTGTGATAAAGAGAAGAGAAACAGTGAGTATAATTCGGTGTCACAGTGAGCTGTAATAAAGATGATTGAAGGCACTCATGGCAGAATCAAGTCGAGCCTTGATCTACTTCTGAGTCTCCTCTTCCTCTTTCTCAGGGTCTGCTGAAGAGAAATGGTGAAATGTCTTTTATTCTAAGTTTTAATGAGATCATGAGGTGATAACTACTTTTCTTATTGCTGACCTAACAAGCGTCTTCTTCCACTACTGGCATAACAGCCTGATGCAATGGATACAGACCTTTAAGTTGGATGGGACCCAGGACCAGAGTTTGGCTGTCATCTTCGGAGCCCAGGTCTCTGGCCGTGCGTCTGTTGCAGCCACGGCGGCAACGGGAGTTGCTGTCAGAGGCCTGGCATACCAGGACCTTGCACTGGATGAACACAGACTCTTTGGCTCGTAGGAACTGGAAGGCCTTAAATGTGAAACGGGCATAGGGGCGGATGCCAGTGGAGTACACCCGGTAGGTGCTGTCTGCAGGACATCTAAAGACAAAACAGAGACTGTGTTACTGGACAATGGGACTCTAAATATGTGCAGTGAATTGAAGAGCAAAGACCTCAAGGTATTTAGATCCCCACTTAAGTAAACTTACCAGTGCAACAATGTAAAAATACTTCATTACACGCGAAAGGGCCACATTCAAAAAAAACATACTTCAGTAAAGTATACAAAAGTATCACAATCAGCAAACAGAAAATCATGTCGAATTTTGGATAATGGGGGAAATTTTCTTTGGTTGAACTTTCTTTGGTTGAACAACTCTTAGACATCTTAAAACTATTCTTAAAAGTGTTCTCATGTTATTTAGGTGACTAGTGAAACAGACATCTCCATCTCAAATTAAATACAGCATAAAGTAGCAGAAAATACCTCAAAGACCGTAAGTGCACTTCTTTGGTTAATATAATCGGGATATTGTGATATTCATCCACCAGTTCTTATCACTGTTTTTCAGACATGAAGCAAAGCTCAACCTCCTCTTACCCATTGCGGACCAGGTAGTAAGGTCTGGTCTGGAAATCATATGGCGACGGTGCCGTCACACAGGTGTCAATAAAGAGGACCATGGAGCTGTCGCCCCCCAAAAGATTCACCTGGACGTACAAGTTCTGGTTGAGCATCACCTCGTATGGAACCTGACTCACCTGAGGGAGTAAAAGCAAAACATCAGCATGGAATCTAAGTCTTAAAATAGTAGCTTTCTTGCTTAAACAACTGAACACACCTTATAGTAGAAGCTGCTGGATGTGTAGAAATCCATGCTGGTATTGAATCTGCCTGTTCCAGTGATGCTGCTGTTGTCACGATGATGGATAACATACATGATCTGGGACATGGAGTCCTGCTCCATCCGACATTCCACATTCATCTTAAAGTGAGACTGGCGTGTGATTTCTCCGTAGCTGGAGGAGTAGGCACGGAGGGTGTTGCTGTACATAACTCTGCCATTCTCAAACTGTTCAAGGTACAAGAAAATCGGAAAATGCTCACTCTCTCTTTCTGAATCACAGCAATTATATGTTGTTGATGTTTTCTAGAAGGTGATGGGTCTACCTTTCGAATGTTGCCGCAGCTGGAAATGGGGAAGTTGAAGACCACCTGATATCTGGAAATTATAGGTCTGCAGTCTGCGTCGTTCAGGTACAGACTGTGGCTGTCGTAGCCGATAGAGTTCAGGTAAGACTTCTCGATCACAATGTTCATGTTGTCTGAGGAACAGTCCACTCGACCTGAAAGAAGAGTCTTCACTGTTAGGATGAAGGTGTAAGATTAACCAGTGTATAGCCTTTTTATCCATGCCAGTGGTCGTGGGTTTGATCAGTCCATTGGACTGTCCACCATGTTGGTCCATCTCAAGTTTAGTTTAGTTTATTGTTTAGCACGTTTAGTATAGATACAACACTGTGCAAGGTGCGAACGAAGCCTCTACAGGCTTGTACAGAGTTCCACACCTGCCCATATCAAACGCATGACATGCAGGCTAAACTCTTAGAGAAAAAAACCCAAAAGAAAACAAGAGAAAGCAAACAATAGCAATACAAAGTAAAGAAACAACAACAAAACACATTAAAGCAAGCCATCCACAATCAGAAGAATTGTTAAAACCACGAATACAGAGATCAGGTGGGTAATAGAAGTTTTCTTCAATGGCTTTTTAAATGCAGACTGGGAAGATATTGATCTTATAGTTATATCTAATTCATTCCAGAGCTTGGGACCTCTAAAAGTAATATTAAATTGGTGTCTTGGGGTTCATGTGTGGGGTAAGAGTAGACTGTTTCTACTGTGTCTAGTTTGATATGTATGTACATATGTGGAGGGAATGAACAGATTCTGTAAGGTGTATGGAAGATCTTGTTTACGATATATAAACTTGTGCATGAGTAAGCATGTGTGACAAACATTTAATTTGTCGATGGGAAGTTCTTTATATTTTATAAAAATGGGTGCCGAGGGTGCATATCCATTTGAGTGAGATATGAGTCTGAGATATTTTGTCTGTATGACACTCAATTTATTCAGATATGTAGGATGAGTTGCTGCTCAGACAATATTACAATAGTTAATAAAGGGGAACAAAAAGCTATAATATAGAGTTAAATAAGCTGAGGGGTCAGTTAAAGGACAAACATTCCTCAATATGCCCAACATTTTCGCAATTCTCTTAGAAACAAGGTCAATATGATAAGACCATCTAAGATCACTGTCTATATTAATCCCTCGGAATTTAGTGTGTTGAACCAGTTCATTATGAGTATGATTAATAAAGATTCTGACAAATTCACAAGAAAATAAAATTGCATTTTTAGATTAAGAATAAGTTTGTTTAGTTGAAACCACTAGTTCATTGACAGTTTTAATTAAAATATTAAAGTCTTTGTGTGAAGCCACAAGGTTAGTGTCATCTGCAAAAAGTACTGGTGCATGACATAGCCATGTCATTGACATAAATTAAAAACAATAAAGGCCCCAGTATCGATCCCTGGGGAACACCAATCTTAATTTTTAATTTCTGGGAAGTAGAGCATTCCAGATAGTACATATTGCTCTCTGTTTGTAAAATAGTTTCTGAACCATTTTAGGGCAACATCCTCCACTCCGTATCTGTTGAGTTTGGCAGTCAATATATCATGACTGACTGTATCGAATGCCTTACTTAGGTCAAGGAAAACTCAAAGGGCAAATTTCTTATTGTCAAGAGCTGATGGAATATAGTTAACAAATTGAATAAGGGCATGCTCAGTAGAATGTCGTTTACGAAAACCATATTGACGTTTATATAAAATATTATTAGCTACTAAGTGATTGTATAGTCTGGAATAGAAAAGCTTCTCCAAGAGTTTAGATATACATGGTAGGATTGATATTGACCCATAATTACTGAATTCCTTGGGGTCGCCTGACTAAAAGATTGGAATGATTTTTTTTTTAAACCATGGGGAACAATTCCAGTTTTAAGAGACAAAGACACGAGTGAGAGCTTTGATGATATCATCAATGGTCTCTTTAAGAAGTACATTTTTTTATGCCATTATGACCGTGGGCTGTATTTTTCAATGACATGATGATGTTACAAACCTCTTGTAAAGTTGGTGGGTCAAAATTTAAGAGTGGAGGATACTGGCCTGTGATCATAGAGCAGGGGTCTATGTCAGAGGCATTGATGGCAGATAATAATTCAGACCTAATAGATATACAAAAATCATTAAAGCCATTAGCAATATCAGTAGGGTTAGAGAGAGGCCGCTTCTACCATATAGCTCTATAGGGGCAGCTAATGGAGATTTGGTGCGATTCAATAGATGATTAATAAGGTGCCATGTTGTTTTAATGTTATTGAAAGCTTGAGTAAATTGATTGGAATAATATGTTTTCTTTGCTTTTCTTACAAAGGCTGTGAATTGGTTTCTACATTTCTTAACAACTCAACAACTATTGAAAGGATTACTATGAACTCTTACTGACATTCATGGTTCCCAGAGGATGAAGCTTAACTGAATTTATTTAGGTTGCTATTTTGAGGCTTTTACTAAAATGCCTTGATATCAATGGGGTGGATTGCAATGAAATTTGGTGCTGTCAATCATGTCCGTGTCTGGATAAAGTGCAGTAACTTTAACCATTCCCTTCACTTTCCATATCGTGCTATCATAAGGTTAAAATGTAAATTGTTTAATGTTGTTTAATACTATTGTTTATGACCAAATACTAAAACTAATTCCATTCACATCTGCTTCAACGGTACTTTGTGTTGAGCTAAATATAGATGAATGTGGTAAACATTATGTTACATGCTACTGTGAAGTTTGTTTTGCATCCTCACAGAGCTGCTACTGTGGCTGTGGACTCGTGGTGGTTTTATCATTTTTAACCACCTGACAACAGATGAAATGGGATGTACAACCAAGCATCCAAAAACTCTGGATCCTGTATTAGCCAGAATGCACAATGACAGTTTTTTTTCCCAATAGCCTACCTGAGCTTGGTGGTAGAGAGCTCATGAAGTTAGCTCTGAATCCTCGGCCAACCACAGAGCCATCAGTCCGTAAGACCACAGTCAAGTATGTGGAGGTGGAGTAGAAAGTATTCAGACTATTGTTGCACACTTTCCCCAGATATTGTGAGCCAACATACGGCCCATCGTAGACATCAATGTAGTCACAGTGGCAGCAATTCTCCAATCTGTTTTTAAGACGATAAAAGACATAAATGATTGGCTTAATGAATTAAAACTCGTTGTGTCTGTAATGATCATCACTTTAGAGCCTGATTCTCCACAAATAAATAATGTTCTCATATATAAATTCTGTCTTCATACAATTTCAACATTGTGACAAATGACTGATTTATACAAATGATCTCCAAAGAAAGCAGCCTGGTGTTCACTCACTGCAGGTACGTGAATGCCAGGACGATTCTGTGGTCGGGCACAGCCCTGAGCTGCCAGACACAGAAGGAGTTGTCATGGTAGTAGTTTGGATGGTTTGGGCTGGTGAAGGTGCCAGAGCCAAACAGATAGTCTCCACAGGGGCTTGCTGGAGGTGGACAACATTACACATGTCACTGCAGTGAAATGTATTTGCAGCAGGTGTCATGTTGCACACTGAGGATCTTACCTGTGGAAGCCATGTCAGTTGTGAATAAGCAGTAGGCTGTTGGGGGAGAAAACAACAACAACATGGGTTTCAGTGTCAATCTTTGATGCAAGCTGTGATCAAATTGTGCCAAGATGAATGACACAGTTTCTTCCAGCAGAAGTCATAGCAACAGTTGCCGTTGTATCGACAACAGAGGAGAACAACATTTTTATAATCTTTTACACATTATTACTGATACACATGCTGCTTAAAACACATCATCCCACCATGACTATTTTGTTATCCAATAATAAACCAGTAAGAGACAATGCAATAGTCTTAATCACAGCATTGCCCTGGAATTTCACTGACTGATTGCTCCAGCTAGAGAGGGCTGCTGAGGTTGTTAACACTGTTGATTTATTAGACTTGGCACTTACAGTTGTAGTCATAGCAACAGTTGCCATAGCGTTGACAAGAGCTCGAGCAGGAACAGCTTCCCAGGTGCTTACCGCAGTTATAAAGACACGAGGGCTGAGCTGGGAGACAGCATTTACTTCATAGCACAATTGTTTCATGTGAAAATTTACTTTCTTTTCTAGGAATAGGAATACTGAGAGAATAAAATTACCTGTTACTGTTGGTGTTGCAATCATGGTGTCACAGTATTCTGCATGATGGAGAGATTAGATTACTTTGACATTAACCAAACTCACTATGTTGATGATTTCTGAACAAAGACCCCCACTCAAATCCTGTCATCCCCCCACCCCGGACCCCCACCACTACTTTTGTGGCTACTGCAAAACAGAAGAATCAGTCTCCATAGCGCTGCCTCCTCTGGACAATGTAAACACATACGCTAGAATGTCCCCACCTGATCTTTGTCCTCTCTTGACCCTGTTTCTGGTTCACCACTGGTCCTTCCTTGGACGACTTTTGATAGATCCTGACCACTGCAGACCAGGAACAGCCCACTAGAGCTGCAGGTCTGGAGATGCTCTCATCCACTCCTCTAGACATCACTGTTTGCTTCTTGTTGTCAAACTCCTGAAAAATCCTGATGCTGGAACATATTTCCTGCTTCTAACATCAACTCCGAGGACTAAATGTTCTTTTTTTTTTTTTTTGCCGTATTTATCCCAGGAGCCATGATGGAGAGATAATCAGTGTTATTCACTTAACCTGTCAGTGATCATCATGTTATGCCTGACAAGTGTATCTTCCTCTGGCATTCTATGCATGTCTTTATAAACCAATACTTAAATTAAACCATGAAAAAAGATTTAGTTGATAAAATAAATATTGCAATAATCCCCTCTGAAATGTAGGTGGTTTAGCAGTTTGATGTAGCATAGAATGGAAATATTGAGATGAAGTATGAGTCCTTTAAATTGAATTTAAGTACAGTATTTAATGAAATGTACTTAGTTACTTTTTTATGTTGCTTACGTTTATAATCTGGACAACATTTCCCTCTGCTTACACAGCTCGGAGCACAAGAGCATTCTCCATAGTCGTAGTTACAGGTGTGTTTTTTGCAGGTAAGTCCTGCAGAAAGAACAAACAAATAAACAATCAATACTCACTGAAAACATGAAGTTTAGTCACTCTTTTCATGATGTAATGAGACTTTGTGCTCCAGCATCTTGGTCATAATCGTTGTGACTTACCCCCAGTCCGGAAGGAAGCACGAAATCCTGAGAGGTTGTTAACACCATCACTCTTGAAGCGCACAGTCATATAAGGACCAGTGGAGTTGAAGGCAGCTCTCTTTGTGCCACATATTTTCCCCAGAAGCCTGCTACTGGTGTTGGGACCATCATAGATGTAAACAGCATCGTAATCACACGTCGGGTGATACTCAATGCTGCGACGAGCATGAAAGGAGAACAGAGGTATGAATTTCAGGCTGCAGATGATACAGCAACAGCAGTTAGTGATCACAGGACCGCCTGCATATGCAGAGCATGTATGCTTACTTCATATGAGTGAATTCCAGATACACCCATTTTCCAGTGGGTGGTTGCATGTAAAACATACAGTCTGAGGAGGATGGATATGGGTTTGGATAGTTGGGGCTATTGAAAGAGCTCCTTGTGACTTGGAAATAATGGCTACCACAGCGTGGACCTGAAGAAACACAGGATGATGAAAAGATAAGTGTTAAAATGAAAAAAAGAATGCAAATACACAAGTGAGAAACATTTTAATAAATGATAGCATTTTATTCATTACATATAATGAATATTATATTTTGGTTTATGATGGGATGAGAAACCCTAATACCGCTTATTTTAAACTAATACGTCAAATTCTTCAAAAATGGGACATAATAGTTAAATATTACAAAATATATTTCATCAAAGGTGCTAAATGACGGATTGGGAGCATTAATATTACCAGGCTGAGCTGGTAGTTCATAGCTAACAGTGAAAACAGAGCTAACAGTGTTAACCACAGAGAACAGAATGATGGGCGCCATACTTCCACAGCAGAGTTGTCAGGCTGGATGGTGTTATCAGCTTTAACCACCGTATGAGAGGCGACTAGTGCAGCATGCTCACATACGAGCAACAGCATCTCCATTCTCTGTTCAGGTTCAAATTACTCCTCTATGTCTGTACATGGACAATAGTGGTTTGTATCTATATGAACTGACTGAGTGCACTGACATTTATAAACATCATTTAAAAGCCAATGCTTGAGTGCCACTGACGTATTATATGTCAAAGTTTTTTTTCAGTGGATGGCACAAGGAGGCGCTGTCACACACCCTGTGAGTAATTTTGGGGCTTCTGGGATATGTAGCCAGAACATGAACGATACAGTAGATTAAAGCCACAGAGATCAAAGCAGGAAGCAGGAAGTGGAGACGTCGGGATCAGAGAGCAGAGCGATCAGTACCAGAAAAAAAGTGGTGTTTTTGGTGAAACTAGCCTTTATGCTACCTCTGATAAAACAAGAATGGAACAAGGCACAAACAAGCAGTTTTTTTCATGATGAAATATAGAGTCTCTTCTGTCATTTGAGCTTCATATTCTGTGTTTTCAGAGTCATAGTACAAAATATTCTGTGGGTCTTTAAATATCACTAAAAATGGCCAAAAATGCTGACACAAGGAACTTTCCATCACGTTAAAATGCTGGCACTCAATGAGTTAATGCTCTGCATATCATAAAGAGCACCTTTGAAATACATAGACATCGGGTCTTTAAGGTATCTATGCCAAACATATGTAGAGCATTGTGACAGTCTCTATTGAAAAAAGACAAAAACTAAACATTTTCATGACAGTGATGCCTGCAACTGTTCTGTCCTTTGGATGTCAGCACATCACCCTCCATTAGTGCATCATGATAGTGCAGCCTCTGTGTTATCAATGGAAGTAGTGCATTGTAATTGACGATAGATGCCAGCAAGTTATCCAGAACTATTAACAATATAATTAGATGAACAAATACAACCAGGATCTGACACCAGCTGCTTATTTTGGTGGACTTATTTTACCTGGTGTACCCGTTGGACGTTCTGGGTATGTTGCATCAACTGCTGGAGGAAAAAAACACAAAAGTAGAAAGACAGTTACTCACTGCAGGTACGTGGATGTCAGGAAGATTCTGTGGTCATACTCAATCTTTTTTATTGCTTCATATGAAAATTCACTTTTTTTTTCTCTGATAGGAATACTGAGAGAATAAAATTACCTGTTACTGTTGGTGCTGCAGTCGTGGGTTCACAGTATTCTGCATGACAGAGAGATTAGATTGTGATGATATTAACCTAACTGACTATGTTGATGATTCCTCTTGCTACTGAACAAAGACCCCACTTGTGGTACCAATCTTTAACAAGTACCAATACAAATATTGTAAATACATAAAATTACACAGCAGCAAGTAAACATTCTGCCTTCTGAATTAAGTACAGTATTTAATGCGATGTACTTAGTTACTTTTTTATGTTGCTTACGTTTATAATCTGGACAACATTTCCCTCTGCTTACACAGCTCGGAGCACAAGAGCATTCTCCATAGTCGTAGTTACAGGTGTGTTTTTTGCAGGTAAGTCCTGCAGAAAGAACAAACAAATAAACAATCAATACTTACTGAAAACATGAAGTTTAGTCACTCTTTTCATGATGTAATGAGACTTTGTGCTCTAGAATCTTGGTCATAATCGTTGTGACTTACCCCCAGTCCGGAAGGAAGCACGAAATCCTGAGAGGTTATTAACACCATCACTCTTGAAGCGCACAGTCATATAAGGACCAGTGGAGTTGAAGGCGGCTCTCTTTGTGCCACATATTTTCCCCAGAAGCCTGCTACTGGTGTTGGGACCATCATAGATGTAAACAGCATCGTAATCACACGTTGGGTGATACTCAATGCTGCGACGAGCATGAAAGGAGAACAGAGGTATGAATTTAAGGCCGCAGATGATACAGCAACAGCAGTTAGTGATCACAGGACCACCTGCATATGCAGAGCATATATGCTTACTTCATATGAGTGAATTCCAGATACACCCATTTTCCAGTGGGTGGTTGCATGTAAAACATACAGTCTGAGGAGGATGGATACGGGTTTGGATAGTTGGGGCTATTTAAAGTGCTCCTTGTGAGTTGGAAATAATGGCTACCACAGCGTGGACCTGAAGAAACACAGGATCATAAAAAGATAAGTGTTAAGATGAAAAAAAGAATGCAAATACACAAATGAGAAACACTTTAATAAACGATAGCATTTTATTCATTACATAAAATGAATATTATATTTTGGATTATGATGGGTTGAGAAAGCCTAATACTGCTTATTTTTAACTAATACGTCAAATTCTTCAAGAATGGGACATAATAGTTCAATATTCATCCACCCATCCATCCATTATCTACCGCTTATCCTCATAGGGTCGCGGGGGGGCTGGAGCCTATCCCAGCTGTCTTAGGGCGGAAGGCAGGGTACACCCTGGACAAGTCGCCACCTCATCGCAGGGCACATAGAGACAGACAACCATTCACACTCACATTTAGTTCAATATTACAAAACATATTTCATCAAAGGTGCTAAATGACGGATTGGGAGCATTAATATTACCAGGCTGAGCTGGTAGTTCATAGCTAACAGTGTTAACCACAGAGAACAGAATGATGGGCACCATACTTCCACAGCAGTGTTGTCAGGCTGGATGGTGTTATCAGCTTTAACCACTATGAGAGCCGACTAGTGCGGCATGCTCACATACGAGCAACAGGATCTCCATTCTCTGTTCAGGTTCAAATTACTCCTCTATGTCTGTACATGGACAACAGTGGTTTGCATCTATATGAACTGACTGAGTGCACTGACATTTATATACATCATTTAAAAGCCAATGCTTGAGTGCCATTGATGTATAAAATGTCAATGTGCCATCGATGGCACAAGGAGGCGCTGTCACACACCCTGTGAGTAATTTTGGAGCTTCTGGGATACGTAGCCAGAACATGAACGAGACAGTAGATTAAAGCCACAGAGATCAAAGCAGGAAGCAGGAAGTGGAGACATCGGGATCAGAGAGCAGAGCAATCGGTACAAGAAAAAAAGTGGTGTTTTTTGGTGAAATTAGCCTTTATGCTACCTCTGATAAAACAAGAATGGAACAAGGCACAAACAAACAGTTTTTTCACGATGAAAGATAGAGCCTCTTCTATCATTTGAGCTATTCTGTGTTTTCAGAGTCATAGTACAAAATATTCTGTGGGTCTTGAAATATGACTAAAAATGGCCAACAATGCTGACACAAGGAACTTTCCATTATGTTAAAATGCTGGCACTCAATGAGTTAATGCTCTGCATATCATAAAGAGCACCTTTGAAATACATAGACATCGGGTCTTTAAGGTATCTATGCCAAACATATGTAGAGCATTGTGACAGTCTCTATTGAAAAAAGACAAAAACTAAACATTTCCATGACAGTGATGCCTGCAACTGTTCTGTCCTTTGGACGTCAGCACATCACCCTCCATTAGTGCATCATGATAGTGCAGCCTCTGTGTTATCAATGGAAGTAGTGCATTGTAATTGATGATAGATGCCAGCAAGTTATCCAGAAGTATTAATAATATAATTAGATGAACAAATACAATCAGGATCTGACACTAGCTACTTATTTTGGTGGACTTATTTTACCTGGTGTACCCGTTGGACGTTCTGGGTATGTTGCATCAACTGCTGGAGGAAAAAAAACACAAAAGTAGAAAGACAGTCAATCACTCACCAAGAAGATTCTGTGGCCACACTCAATCTTTTTTATTGCTTCATATGAAAATTCACTTTTTTTCTTTTATTGGAATACTGAGAGAATAAAATTACCTGTTACTGTTGGTGCTGCAGTCGTGGGTTCACAGTATTCTGCATGACAGAGAGATTAGATTGTTATGATATTAACCTAACTCACTATGTTGATGATTCCTCTTGCTACTGAACAAGACCCCACTTGTGGTACCAATCTTTAACAAGTACCAATACAAATATTGTAAATACATAAAATTACACAGCAGCAAGTAAACGTTCTGCCTTCTGAATGAAGTTTCAGAAGTATCAGCAGTGAAATGCTCTTCAGGTACCAGAGGTTAAAGGACTTTGGACAATATGTTGCTGAGAACAGCTGGTTCTGGCAAACCTCAAATGCTGTCATCCCCCCACCCTGGACCCCCACCAATTTGTCTACTAAAGATTCAGTCTCCATAGCACTGCCTCCTCTGGACAATGTCAACACATACGCTAAAATGCTGTTCATTGACTTCACTTCTGCATTTAACACTGTCGTCCGCTCTAAGTTAATCACCAGACTCACAGATCTGACCATCAGTGCTTCCATCTGAAACTGGTTAATGGATTTTCTGATCAACAGGCCTACAGGGAGGAGGTGAACCGTCTGGCAGAGTGGTGCAGTGACAACAACCTGCTGCTCAACACCAATAAGACCAAGGAGCTCATCATGGCCTTTAGGAGGAATGCTGGCGGCTAACTGCTCCAACCTGGTTAAAAAGGCTCACCAGCACCTCTTTTACCTTAGGACCACCTCTCTTCAGACATCCTGGTGAACTTCTACTGCTGCTCCATCAAGAGTATCCTAGCCAACTACATCACAGCCTGGTATGGGAACTGTGTCATGATCCGTCTGTCTGTTTGAGTTAAGTTAACCATTTTTGTCTCGTGCATACATGTTGTCTTGTCATTTCCTGTTTTTTTTTTTAAATAACTGAATGTTCCCTCTCATTTCAGATTCACACTTCCCCTTCCTCCTGTTTCCCGCATTTTGTGATTGTCTGACCCCGCCGTAATTGTCTCCACCTGTTCCCCATCACCTCATGTATAAATAGTTCTGTCTTCCCTTGTCTCGTCGCGTGATCGTGATGTTCCCTGCGTCCATGTGTTCCTCGCTCCCTCGTTTGCCTTCCACGTTTTCCAGCTTCCTCATGCTTCCAGTGGTAAATTTTGTTTGTAATTTTGATAGCCTATAATTTTGTTTTCACTAGAAGAATCCTCTTAGGAGTAGATCCTAGTTGACTATAGTTTTTTGTTGTAGGCCCCGTGCCCCTTAGCCCACAAGAAGAATACTCCTCGGAGTAGATCCTTGTGTTTTTGTTTGTGTTTTGCTAGTTTTCCCCAGCTTGTGGTAATTCCCTCCTCTTGTGCAGAGTTGTAGGTGTCCCGTTTATTTCCCATATTTTTCCCTTATCCTAGTAGCCCTCCATCCCCTTCATAGTGCCCTTTGTTAGTTTCCCTCCATTTTTCCCCGTTAGTGTGCTTAGTGCTATAATGTTTCACAGCCTCACCCAGCTGGCATTCCCCTTTTCTTTTGCAGGTAACACTAACTGTTTTCCCTCTCGGCTTTGAGAGCGGGTTTGTTTTTTCCCCCCGTTAATAGTCGAGTGTAGAGAGAGTAGGGATTCCCCGGACGTGGGAATACCGTGCCTGATTATCCTGTTAATTCAAATAAAGACTCTTGTGAAAACTGTAAACCTGTCTGTGAGTCGTGCGTCTGGGTTCCTGGGCATGGATCCCTGTCAGTACGATCACGCCAGACAGAACCCAGCCGACTCCGCGCTGCCTGGCATAATGGCGGCTCAGGAGGAACGCATCCAGTGCCACGAGGAGGAAGTAGCGGTGGCGCGCCAAGGCATAGTCACCCTTTCCCTCGGGCAGCAGTAGTTTTTGGACACCATGTCGGCCCGGGTCGACCATCTGACCCAGCTGGTCGGCGAGATGTTGGCGCTGCTGCAATCCAGCCATGCCACCACCAGCAGCACGGCGGGCGCGCGCACTTTTCCCCAGCTGTCACCACCCGTTCCTGTCCCAGCGTTCTCCTCCGCCTACAAGCTGTCTGCACCATCCAAGTTGAAATGACTCCTCATGCTTTTCCCTCACCCCGCTCCAAGGTGGCCTTCATTACCTCCCATCTCACGGGGCGCGCAGCCGCCTGGGCAACCGCGGAGTGGGCAAGAGGGTCTCACATCTGCCAGAGTGTGGACCTGTTCACCCAGACTCTGAAGACAGTGTTTGATCACACGGCAACGGGAGCAGAGACACTGGAGACGATAAACTCCATCACCCAGGAACGACGTTCAGTTGGAGACTACGCGATCCACTTCCGCACGGTGGCCGCGGACAGCGGGTGGCCCAACCGTCCTCTACGAGACACTTTGCTCGCCGGCTTAATCCCTGAGATCCGGAAGGAATTAGTTTCTATGGAAATACCCGAAGACCTTGACTCCCTTATCGCCTTGGCCATCAGGACGGAGAAGCGCCTTCAGGTCCTCCGACGGGAGAAACAGCGCGAGTCGGAGTGTTGACCTACCTGGAAACCGAGGCCCGGGGCTTCCTCACCATCTACGGTGGCATCCCCGGACTCCTCCACATCCGAGGGAGAACCCATGCAGGTGGGTCGCACCCGCCTTTCCCCTGAGGAAAGACAGCACCGGATGAGAGAGGGTCGATGCTTGTATTGCGCTGGACAGGACCACCTCATCAAGGACTGCCCTTTAAATGGGCCGGCTCGCCAGGCTACCCGAGGAGGGCGCTGGTGAGCCGATTCTCCACTGGATGCCAGTCTCCTCGTCGCCTAACCCAGGTAACCCTGTCGTCACACACACAGACGCTTCACATCCAAGCCCTTATAGACTCTGGGGCAGACATTTGCCTGCTGGACTGGGGGTTAGCTAAAAGACTAGGGGTGCGACCGGTTCCTCTCAAGGAGCCCCTAGAGGCGAAGACCCTGGATGGAAATGCTTTGCTCACCCTCACCCATTAAACTAACCCCCTAACGCTCTCTCTAGCAGGTCATGTGTAGACTATCACCCTGTGCCTCTTTAAGTCTCCACAGCCTTCGCTGGTACTTGGTCTGCCGTGGCTCCAGAGACACAACCCCCACGTAGACTGGCGTTCAGGAGCGATCCGCTCCTGGTCCCCGGAGTACAGTACCTCCTGTCTGCACCCCGCAGCTCCTCCTGAAGCCATCGGGGCCCTCCGGACTGAGGAAAAGGACTCTGTTACCACGACCTGGCGGAGGTTTTCAGCAAGGCCCGGGCTCTGTCTCTTCCCCCTCATCGCCCGTATGACTGTGCCATTAATCTGGTTCCGGAGGCCATCATCCCCAAGGGTCGCCTGTATGCCTTGTCTGGTCCTGAAAAGCAAGCCATGGAGGAGTACATCACCACCTCGCTCCAAGCCGGCCTCATCCGTCCCTCGTCATCTCCTGCAGGTGCGGGTTTCTTCTTTATCAAAAAGAAGGATGGTTCCCTCTGCCCATGCATCGATTACGCACCACTCAACAAGGTAACCATTAAGAACAGATATCCCTTGCCCCTGATGTCGTCCACGTTTGAGCAGTTACAAGCCGCCAGAGTATTCACTAAGCTGGACCTGCGCAACGCCTATCACCTGGTGCGCATCCGGGAGGGGGACGAGTGGAAGACCGGCTTCAACACTCCATCCGGGCACTACGAGTACCTGGTTATGCCGTTTGGACTTACCAACGCCTCTAGCAGTTTTGCAGGCGCTGGTGAATGATGTGCTTCGGGACTTTCTGGACCGGTTCGTTTTGTGTATCTGGACGACATCCTGATCTTCTCTCCAGATCTTCAGATGCATCAGAAGCACGTTCGACAGGTACTCACTAGTCTCCTAGAAAACCAGTTGTTTTGCAAAGCAGAAAAATGTGAATTTCATGCCGGGTCGGTATCCTTCCTGGGCTTCCACATAGCCCAGGGTCGGACCCTAAAGTAAGCACAGTTGCTGAGTGGCCAGTGCCGGATAACCGTAAAAAGGTACAGCAATTCCTGGGATTTGCTAACTTTTATCGATGGTTTATCCTTAACTTCAGCGCCATTGCGGCCCCTCTGCACAGATTAACATCCCCTCACCAGGTGTTCCGGTGGTCCCCCGATGCAGATCAAGCCTTCTCTCGACTAAAGAGGCAGTTCACCACGGCCCCGGTTCTCATCATGCCCGACCTGACCCGACAATTCATCGTGGAGGTGGATGCCTTCAACCTGGTGGTCGGGGCTGTCCTGTCGCAATGGTCAAGCGCCGACAACCGGGTGCACCCCTGCGCCTTCCTTTCTCGCCGCCTGTCGGCAGCGGAACAGAACTACGACGTGGGAGATCGTGAGCTCCTGCCCATCAAAATAGCCCTGGAGGAGTGGCGACACGGGCTTGAGGGGTCCCAGTTCCCCTTCCTGGTTTGGACGGACCACAAAAATTTACAATATTTAAAGAATGCTAAGACTCTCAATGCTCACCAGAGCAGGTGGTCGCTGTTTTTTAATCGTTTCCATTTTTCTCTATCTTACAGGCCGGGGTCCCGGAATGTGAAGCCAGACGCACTCTCCCGCATCTTCGACCCCGAGTCTGCCAGCCAGAGAGCCCAAATCGATTCTTCCACGACATTCTGTGGTTGGAGCAGTGGCCTGGCAAATAGAAGCAGCGGTGAAGGAGGCCAATGGTGTGAACCCACCACCTGCGGGCTGCCCCCCCAATCACCTGTTTGTTCCCGCCCAGCTACGCCCTCAGGTGGTTCACTGGGGTCACACCTCGCTTCTCACCTGCCATCCGGGAGTCAAGAGGACGGTGGCTTTCATCAGTCAACGCTTCTGGTGGCCTAACATGATCCACATGGCCCGGGAATACATCAGGGCCTGCCCGGTGTGTGCGCGCAACAAGACATCCTCCCAGCAGCGCCAAGGTCTGCTACAGCCTCTCCCCATCCCCTCCCGCCCATGGGCCGAGATATCCCTAGATTTTGTCACCGGGCTACCCCCGTTGAAAGGCAACACCACCGTTTTGACGGTAGTGGACAGATTTAGTAAAATGACTCATTTCATCCCGCTGCCCAAATTGCCCTCGGTCAAGGAAACAGCAGAGGTGATGCTGCATCAGGTGTTCCGGCTACATGGCTTCCCCAAGGACATCCTTTCGGACCGAGGTCCGCAATTTGTATCCCGGTTCTGGCGGGAGTTCTGCGCCCTCATCGGAGCCAAAGTCAGTCTCACCTCAGGTTATCATCCGGAGGCCAACAGCCAGACTGAGAGGCTCAAACAGACCCTAGAGACATGTCTACACTGCCTAATTTCCCAGAACCCATATTCCTGGAGCACTAAACTCACATGGGTCGAATATGCCCACAACACTCTACCCACGTCGGCCACAGGTATCTACCCCTTCCAGTGCGTCTATGGTTACCCAGCCCCCACCTTTACGGATTTACTGCCCAGCGCATCGCTGGAGCCTCACTTTCTGCTGTTGAAGATGTGCTCTGGTATCTGACTCCTTTCTCTGTTCCGCAGCATTAACTTCTCTGCTCTGTTGGATCAGACCACCAGGACCAGCCTTCACTCCCCACCTACATCAGTGATCCTTGTCCTCTCATGACCCTGTCTCTGGTTCATCACTGCTCCTTCCTTGGGCCACTTTTGATAGATCCTGACTACTGCAGACCAGGAACAGACCACCAGAGCTGCAGTTGGAGCTTGAGATGCTCTGATCCACTCCTCTAGACATCACTGTTTACTTCTTGTTGTCAAACTCATGAAAAATCCTGATGCTGGAACATTTTTCCTGCTTCTAATATCAACTCTGAGGACTAAATGTCCATTTGATGCCTTAAATGTCCAGGAGTCATGATGAAGAGATAATCAGTGATCACCATGTTATGCATGACAGGTGTATCTTCCTCTGGCATTCTGTGCATGTCTTTATAAACCAATATTTGAATTAAACCATTAAAAAAGATTTAGTTGATAAAATAAATATTGCAATAATCCCCTCTGAAATGTAGGTGGTTTAGCAGTTTGATGTAGCATAGAATGGAAATATTAAGATGAAGTATGAGTCCTTTAAATTGTATTTAAGTACAGTATTTAATGAAATGTACTTAGTTACTTTTTTATGTTGCTTACGTTTATAATCTGGACAACATTTCCCTCTGCTTACACAGCTTGGAGCACAAGAGCATTCTCCATAGTCGTAGTTACAGGTGTGTTTTTTGCAGGTAAGTCCTGTGGAAAGAACAAACAAATAAACAATCAATACTCACTGAAAACATGAAGTTTAGTCACTCTTTTCATGATGTAATGAGACTTTGTGCTCTAGAATCTTGGTCATAATCGTTGTGACTTACCCCCAGTCCGGAAGGAAGCACGAAATCCTGAGAGGTTATTAACACCATCACTCTTGAAGCGCACAGTCATATAAGGACCAGTGGAGTTGAAGGCGGCTCTCTTTGTGCCACATATTTTCCCCAGAAGCCTGCTACTGGTGTTGGGACCATCATAGATGTAAACAGCATCGTAATCACACGTTGGGTGATACTCAATGCTGAGACGAGCATGAAAGGAGAACAGAGGTATGAATTTAAGGCTGCAGATGATACAGCAACAGCAGTTAGTGATCACAGAACCGCCTGCATATGCAGAGCATATATGCTTACTTCATATGAGTGAATTCCAGATACACCCATTTTCCAGTGGGTGGTTGCATGTAAAACATACAGTCTGAGGAGGATGGATACGGGTTTGGATAGTTGGGGCTATTTAAAGTGCTCCTTGTGAGTTGGAAATAATGGCTACCACAGCGTGGACCTGAAGAAACACAGGATCATGTAAAGATAAGTGTTAAGATGAAAAAAAGAATGCAAATACACAAGTGAGAAATACTTTAATAAATGATAGCATTTTATTCATTACATATAATGAATATTATATTTTGGTTTATGATGGGTTGAGAAATCCTAATACTGTTTATTTTTAACTAATACGTCAAATTCTTCAAAATGGGACATAATAGTTCAATATTACAAAACATATTTCATCAAAGGTGCTAAATGACGGATTGGGAGCATTAATATTACCAGGCTGAGCTGGTAGTTCATAGCTAACAGTGAAAACAGAGCTAACAGTGTTAACCACAGAGAACAGAATGATGGGCGCTGTGGGCGCCATACTTCCACAGCAGAGTTGTCAGGCTGGATGGTGTTATCAGCTTTAACCACCGTATGAGAGCCGACTAGTGCGGCATGCTCACATACGAGCAACAGCATCTCCATTCTCTGTTCAGGTTCAAATTACTCCTCTATGTCTGTACATGGACAACAGTGGTTTGCATCTATATGAACTGACTGAGTGCACTGACATTTATATACATCATTTAAAAGCCAATGCTTAAGTGCCATTGACGTATTATATGTCAAAGTTTTTTTTTCAGTGGATGGCACAAGGAGGCGCTGTCACACACCCTGTGAGTAATTTTGGGGCTTCTGGGGTACGTAGCCAGAACATGAACGAGACAGTAGATTAAAGCCACAGAGATCAAAGCAGGAAGCAGGAAGTGGAGACGTCGGGATCAGAGAGCAAAGCGATCGGTACGAGAAAAAAAGTGATGTTTTTTGGTGAAACTAGCCTTTATGCTACCTCTGATAAAACAACGATGGAACAAGGCACAAACAAGCAGTTTTTTTCATGATGAAATATAGAGTCTCTTCTATCATTTGAGCTTTGTATTCTGTGTTTTCAGAGTCATAGTACAAAATATTCTGTGGGTCTTGAAATATGACTAAAAATGGCCAACAATGCTGACACAAGGAACTTTCCATTATGTTAAAATGCTGGCACTCAATGAGTTAATGCTCTGCATATCATAAAGAGCACCTTTGAAATACATAGAAATCGGGTCTTTAAGGTATCTATGCCAAACATATGTAGAGCATTGTGACTGTCTCTATTGAAAAAAGACAAAAACTAAACATTTCCATGACAGTGATGCCTGCAACTGTTCTGTCCTTTGGACGTCAGTACATCACCCTCCATTAGTGCATCATGATAGTGCAGCCTCTGTGGGAAGTAGTGCATTGTAATTGATGATAGATGCCAGCAAGTTATCCAGAACTATTAACAATAGAATTAGAAGAACAAATACAATCAGGATCTGACATTAGCTACTTATTTTGGTGGACTTATTTTACCTGGTGTACCCGTTGGACGTTCTGGGTATGTTGCATCAACTGCTGGAGGAAAAAAACACAAAAGTAGAAAGACAGTCACTCACTGCAGGTACGTGGATGTCAGGAAGATTCTGTGGTCATACTCAATCTTTTTAATTGCTTCATATGAAAATTCACTGTTTTTTTCTCTGAAAGGAATACTGAGAGAATAAAATTACCTGTTACTGTTGGTGCTGCAGTCGTGGGTTCACAGTATTCTGCATGACAGAGAGATTAGATTGTTATGATATTAACCTAACTCACTATGTTGATGATTCCTCTTGCTAGTGAACAAAGACCCCACTTGTGGTACCAATCTTTAACAAGTACCAATACAAATATTGTAAATACATAAAATTACACAGCAGCAAGTAAACATTCTGCCTTCTGAATTAAGTACAGTATTTAATGAAATGTACTTTGTTACTTATTTATGTTGCTTACGTTTATAATCTGGACAACATTTCCCTCTGCTTACACAGCTCGGAGCACAAGAGCATTCTCCATAGTCGTAGTTACAGGTGTGTTTTTTGCAGGTAAGTCCTGCAGAAAGAACAAACAAATAAACAATCAATACTCACTGAAAACATGAAGTTTAGTCACTCTTTTCATGATGTAATGAGACTTTGTGCTCCAGCATCTTGGCCATAATCACTGTGACTTACCCCCAGTCCGGAAGGAAGCACGAAATCCTGAGAGGTTGTTAACACCATCACTCTTGAAGCGCACAGTCATATAAGGACCAGTGGAGTTGAAGGCGGCTCTCTTTGTGCCACATATTTTCCCCAGAAGCCTGCTACTGGTGTTGGGACCATCATAGATGTAAACAGCATCGTAATCACACGTTGGGTGATACTCAATGCTGCGACGAGCATGAAAGGAGAACAGAGGTATGAATTTAAGGCTGCAGATGATACAGCAACAGCAGTTAGTGATCACAGGACCGCCTGCATATGCAGAGTATATATGCTTACTTCATATGAGTGAATTCCAGATACACCCATTTTCCAGTGGGTGGTTGCATGTAAAACATACAGTCTGAGGAGGATGGATATGGGTTTGGATAGTTGGGGCTATTGAAAGAGCTCCTTGTGACTTGGAAATAATGGCTACCACAGCGTGGACCTGAAGAAACACAGGATGATGAAAAGATAAGTGTTAAGATGAAAAAAAGAATGCAAATACACAAATGAGAAACACTTTAACAAACGATAGCATTTTATTCATTACATAAAATGAATATTATATTTTGGTTTATGATGGGTTGAGAAAGCCTAATACTGCTTATTTTTAACTAATACATCAAATTCTTCAAGAATGGGACATAATAGTTCAATATTCATCCACCCATCCATCCATTATCTACCGCTTATCCTCATAGGGTCGCGGGGGGGCTGGAGCCTATCCCAGCTGTCTTAGGGCGGAAGGCAGGGTACACCCTGGACAAGTCGCCACCTCATCGCAGGGCACATAGAGACAGACAACCATTCACACTCACATTTAGTTCAATATTACAAAACATATTTCATCAAAGGTGCTAAATGACGGATTGGGAGCATTAATATTACCAGGCTGAGCTGGTAGTTCATAGCTAACAGTGTTAACCACAGAGAACAGAATGATGGGCACCATACTTCCACAGCAGTGTTGTCAGGCTGGATGGTGTTATCAGCTTTAACCACTATGAGAGCCGACTAGTGCGGCATGCTCACATACGAGCAACAGGATCTCCATTCTCTGTTCAGGTTCAAATTACTCCTCTATGTCTGTACATGGACAACAGTGGTTTGCATCTATATGAACTGACTGAGTGCACTGACATTTATATACATCATTTAAAAGCCAATGCTTGAGTGCCATTGATGTATAAAATGTCAATGTGCCATCGATGGCACAAGGAGGCGCTGTCACACACCCTGTGAGTAATTTTGGAGCTTCTGGGATACGTAGCCAGAACATGAACGAGACAGTAGATTAAAGCCACAGAGATCAAAGCAGGAAGCAGGAAGTGGAGACATCGGGATCAGAGAGCAGAGCAATCGGTACAAGAAAAAAAGTGGTGTTTTTTGGTGAAATTAGCCTTTATGCTACCTCTGATAAAACAAGAATGGAACAAGGCACAAACAAACAGTTTTTTCACGATGAAAGATAGAGCCTCTTCTATCATTTGAGCTATTCTGTGTTTTCAGAGTCATAGTACAAAATATTCTGTGGGTCTTGAAATATGACTAAAAATGGCCAACAATGCTGACACAAGGAACTTTCCATTATGTTAAAATGCTGGCACTCAATGAGTTAATGCTCTGCATATCATAAAGAGCACCTTTGAAATACATAGACATCGGGTCTTTAAGGTATCTATGCCAAACATATGTAGAGCATTGTGACAGTCTCTATTGAAAAAAGACAAAAACTAAACATTTCCATGACAGTGATGCCTGCAACTGTTCTGTCCTTTGGACGTCAGCACATCACCCTCCATTAGTGCATCATGATAGTGCAGCCTCTGTGTTATCAATGGAAGTAGTGCATTGTAATTGATGATAGATGCCAGCAAGTTATCCAGAAGTATTAATAATATAATTAGATGAACAAATACAATCAGGATCTGACACTAGCTACTTATTTTGGTGGACTTATTTTACCTGGTGTACCCGTTGGACGTTCTGGGTATGTTGCATCAACTGCTGGAGGAAAAAAAACACAAAAGTAGAAAGACAGTCAATCACTCACCAAGAAGATTCTGTGGCCACACTCAATCTTTTTTATTGCTTCATATGAAAATTCACTTTTTTCTTTTATTGGAATACTGAGAGAATAAAATTACCTGTTACTGTTGGTGCTGCAGTCGTGGGTTCACAGTATTCTGCATGACAGAGAGATTAGATTGTTATGATATTAACCTAACTCACTATGTTGATGATTCCTCTTGCTACTGAACAAGACCCCACTTGTGGTACCAATCTTTAACAAGTACCAATACAAATATTGTAAATACATAAAATTACACAGCAGCAAGTAAACGTTCTGCCTTCTGAATGAAGTTTCAGAAGTATCAGCAGTGAAATGCTCTTCAGGTACCAGAGGTTAAAGGACTTTGGACAATATGTTGCTGAGAACAGCTGGTTCTGGCAAACCTCAAATGCTGTCATCCCCACCCTGGACCCCCACCAATTTGTCTACTAAAGATTCAGTCTCCATAGCACTGCCTCCTCTGGACAATGTCAACACATACGCTAAAATGCTGTTCATTGACTTCACTTCTGCATTTAACACTGTCGTCCGCTCTAAGTTAATCACCAGACTCACAGATCTGACCATCAGTGCTTCCATCTGAAACTGGTTAATGGATTTTCTGATCAACAGGCCTACAGGGAGGAGGTGAACCGTCTGGCAGAGTGGTGCAGTGACAACAACCTGCTGCTCAACACCAATAAGACCAAGGAGCTCATCATGGCCTTTAGGAGGAATGCTGGCGGCTAACTGCTCCAACCTGGTTAAAAAGGCTCACCAGCACCTCTTTTACCTTAGGACCACCTCTCTTCAGACATCCTGGTGAACTTCTACTGCTGCTCCATCAAGAGTATCCTAGCCAACTACATCACAGCCTGGTATGGGAACTGTGTCATGATCCGTCTGTCTGTTTGAGTTAAGTTAACCATTTTTGTCTCGTGCATACATGTTGTCTTGTCATTTCCTGTTTTTTTTTTTAAATAACTGAATGTTCCCTCTCATTTCAGATTCACACTTCCCCTTCCTCCTGTTTCCCGCATTTTGTGATTGTCTGACCCCGCCGTAATTGTCTCCACCTGTTCCCCATCACCTCATGTATAAATAGTTCTGTCTTCCCTTGTCTCGTCGCGTGATCGTGATGTTCCCTGCGTCCATGTGTTCCTCGCTCCCTCGTTTACCTTCCACGTTTTCCAGCTTCCTCATGCTTCCAGTGGTAAATTTTGTTTGTAATTTTGATAGCCTATAATTTTGTTTTCACTAGAAGAATCCTCTTAGGAGTAGATCCTAGTTGACTATAGTTTTTTGTTGTAGGCCCCGTGCCCCTTAGCCCACAAGAAGAATCCTCCTCGGAGTAGATCCTTGTGTTTTTGTTTGTGTTTTGCTAGTTTTCCCCAGCTTGTGGTAATTCCCTCCACTTGTGCAGAGTTGTAGGTGTCCCGTTTATTTCCCATATTTTTCCCTTATCCTAGTAGCCCTCCATCCCCTTCGTAGTGCCCTTTGTTAGTTTCCCTCCATTTTTCCCCGTTAGTGTGCTTAGTGCTATAATGTTTCACAGCCTCACCCAGCTAGCATTCCCCTTTTCTTTTGCAGGTAACACTAACTGTTTTCCCTCTCGGCTTTGAGAGCGGGTTTGTTTTTTCCCCCCGTTAATAGTCGAGTGTAGAGAGAGTAGGGATTCCCCGGACGTGGGAATACCGTGCCTGATTATCCTGTTAATTCAAATAAAGACTCTTGTGAAAACTGTAAACCTGTCTGTGAGTCGTGCGTCTGGGTTCCTGGGCATGGATCCCTGTCAGTACGATCACGCCAGACAGAACCCAGCCGACTCCGCGCTGCCTGGCATAATGGCGGCTCAGGAGGAACGCATCCAGTGCCACGAGGAGGAAGTAGCGGTGGCGCGCCAAGGCATAGTCACCCTTTCCCTCAGGCAGCAGTAGTTTTTGGACACCATGTCGGCCCGGGTCGACCATCTGACCCAGCTGGTCGGCGAGATGTCGGCGCTGCTGCAATCCAGCCATGCCACCACCAGCAGCACGGCGGGCGCGCGCACTTTTCCCCAGCTGTCACCACCCGTTCCTGTCCCAGCGTTCTCCTCCGCCTACAAGCTGTCTGCACCATCCAAGTTGAAATGACTCCTCATGCTTTTCCCTTACCCCGCTCCAAGGTGGCCTTCATTACCTCCCATCTCACGGGGCGCGCAGCCACCTGGGCAACCGCGGAGTGGGCGAGAGGGTCTCACATCTGCCAGAGTGTGGACCTGTTCACCCAGACTCTGAAGACAGTGTTTGATCACACGGCAACGGGAGCAGAGACACTGGAGACCCTAAACTCCATCACCCAGGAACGACGTTCAGTTGGAGACTACGTGATCCACTTCCGCACGGTGGCCGCGGACAGCGGGTGGCCCAACCGTCCTCTACGAGACACTTTCCTCGCCGGCTTAATCCCTGAGATCCGGAAGGAATTAGTTTCTATGGAAATACCCGAAGACCTTGACTCCCTTATCGCCTTGGCCATCAGGACGGAGAAGCGCCTTCAGGTCCTCCGACGGGAGAAACAGCGCGAGTCGGAGTGTTGACCTACCTGGAAACCGAGGCCCGGGGCTTCCTCACCATCTACGGTGGCATCCCCGGACTCCTCCACATCCGAGGGAGAACCCATGCAGGTGGGTCGCACCCGCCTTTCCCCTGAGGAACGACAGCGCCGGATGAGAGAGGGTCGATGCCTGTATTGCGCTGGACAGGACCGCCTCATCAAGGACTGCCCTTTAAAAGGGCCGGCTCGCCAGGCTACCCGAGGAGGGCGCTGGTGAGCCGATTCTCCACTGGATGCCAGTCTCCTCGTCGCCTAACCCAGGTAACCCTGTCGTCACACACACAGACGCTTCACATCCAAGCCCTTATAGACTCTGGGGCAGACATTTGCCTGCTGGACTGGGGGTTAGCTAAAAGACTAGGGGTGCGACCGGTTCCTCTCAAGGAGCCCCTAGAGGCGAAGACCCTGGATGGAAATGCTTTGCTCACCCTCACCCATTAAACTAACCCCCTAACGCTCTCTCTAGCAGGTCATGTGTAGACTATCACCCTGTGCCTCTTTAAGTCTCCACAGCCTTCGCTGGTACTTGGTCTGCCGTGGCTCCAGAGACACAACCCCCACGTAGACTGGCGTTCAGGAGCGATCCGCTCCTGGTCCCCGGAGTACAGTACCTCCTGTCTGCACCCCGCAGCTCCTCCTGAAGCCATCGGGGCCCTCCGGACTGAGGAAAAGGACTCTGTTACCACGACCTGGCGGAGGTTTTCAGCAAGGCCCGGGCTCTGTCTCTTCCCCCTCGTCGCCCGTATGACTGTGCCATTAATCTGGTTCCGGAGGCCATCATCCCCAAGGGTCGCCTGTATGCCTTGTCTGGTCCTGAAAAGCAAGCCATGGAGGAGTACATCACCACCTCGCTCCAAGCCGGCCTCATCCGTCCCTCGTCATCTCCTGCAGGTGCGGGTTTCTTCTTTATCAAAAAGAAGGATGGTTCCCTCTGCCCATGCATCGATTACGCACCACTCAACAAGGTAACCATTAAGAACAGATATCCCTTGCCCCTGATGTCGTCCACGTTTGAGCAGTTACAAGCCGCCAGAGTATTCACTAAGCTGGACCTGCGCAACGCCTATCACCTGGTGCGCATCCGGGAGGGGGACGAGTGGAAGACCGGCTTCAACACTCCATCCGGGCACTACGAGTACCTGGTTATGCCGTTTGGACTTACCAACGCCCTAGCAGTTTTGCAGGCGCTGGTGAATGATGTGCTTCGGGACTTTCTGGACCGGTTCGTTTTTGTGTATCTGGACGACATCCTGATCTTCTCTCCAGATCTTCAGATGCATCAGAAGCACGTTCGACAGGTACTCACTAGTCTCCTAGAAAACCAGTTGTTTTGCAAAGCAGAAAAATGTGAATTTCATGCCGGGTCGGTATCCTTCCTGGGCTTCCACATAGCCCAGGGTCGGACCCTAAAGTAAGCACAGTTGCTGAGTGGCCAGTGCCGGATAACCGTAAAAAGGTACAGCAATTCCTGGGATTTGCTAACTTTTATCGATGGTTTATCCTTAACTTCAGCGCCATTGCGGCCCCTCTGCACAGATTAACATCCCCTCACCAGGTGTTCCGGTGGTCCCCCGATGCAGATCAAGCCTTCTCTCGACTAAAGAGGCAGTTCACCACGGCCCCGGTTCTCATCATGCCCGACCTGACCCGACAATTCATCGTGGAGGTGGATGCCTTCAACCTGGTGGTCGGGGCTGTCCTGTCGCAATGGTCAAGCGCCGACAACCGGGTGCACCCCTGCGCCTTCCTTTCTCGCCGCCTGTCGGCAGCGGAACAGAACTACGACGTGGGAGATCGTGAGCTCCTGCCCATCAAAATAGCCCTGGAGGAGTGGCGACACGGGCTTGAGGGGTCCCAGTTCCCCTTCCTGGTTTGGACGGACCACAAAAATTTACAATATTTAAAGAATGCTAAGACTCTCAATGCTCACCAGAGCAGGTGGTCGCTGTTTTTTAATCGTTTCCATTTTTCTCTATCTTACAGGCCGGGGTCCCGAATGTGAAGCCAGACGCACTCTCCGCATCTTCGACCCCGAGTCTGCCAGCCAGAGAGCCCAAATCGATTCTTCCACGACATTCTGTGGTTGGAGCAGTGGCCTGGCAAATAGAAGCAGCGGTGAAGGAGGCCAATGGTGTGAACCCACCACCTGCGGGCTGCCCCCCCAATCACCTGTTTGTTCCCGCCCAGCTACGCCCTCAGGTGGTTCACTGGGGTCACACCTCGCTTCTCACCTGCCATCCGGGAGTCAAGAGGACGGTGGCTTTCATCAGTCAACGCTTCTGGTGGCCTAACATGATCCACATGGCCCGGGAATACATCAGGGCCTGCCCGGTGTGTGCGCGCAACAAGACATCCTCCCAGCAGCGCCAAGGTCTGCTACAGCCTCTCCCCATCCCCTCCCGCCCATGGGCCGAGATATCTCTAGATTTTGTCACCGGGCTACCCCCGTCGAAAGGCAACACCACTGTTGACGGTTGTGGACAGATTCAGTAAAATGATTCATATCCCGCTGCCCCAATTGCCCTCGGCCAAAGAAACAGCAGAGGTGATGCTGCATCAGGTGTTCCGGCTACATGGTTTCCCCAAGGACATCCTTTCGGACCGAGGTCCGCAATTTGTATCCCGGTTCTGGCGGGAGTTCTGCGCCCTCATCGGAGCCAAAGTCAGTCTCACCTCAGGTTATCATCCGGAGGCCAACAGCCAGACTGAGAGGCTCAAACAGACCCTAGAGACATGTCTACACTGCCTAATTTCCCAGAACCCATATTCCTGGAGCACTAAACTCACATGGGTCAAATATGCCCACAACACTCTACCCACGTCGGCCACAGGTATCTACCCCTTCCAGTGCGTCTATGGTTACCCAGCCCCCACCTTTACGGATTTACTGCCCAGCGCATCGCTGGAGCCTCACTTTCTGCTGTTGAAGATGTGCTCTGGTATCTGACTCCTTTCTCTGTTCCGCAGCATTAACTTCTCTGCTCTGTTGGATCAGACCACCAGGACCAGCCTTCACTCCCCACCTACATCAGTGATCCTTGTCCTCTCATGACCCTGTCTCTGGTTCATCACTGCTCCTTCCTTGGGCCACTTTTGATAGATCCTGACCACTGCAGACCAGGAACAGACCACCAGAGCTGCAGTTGGAGCTTGAGATGCTCTGATCCACTCCTCTAGACATCACTGTTTACTTCTTGTTGTCAAACTCATGAAAAATCCTGATGCTGGAACATTTTTCCTGCTTCTAATATCAACTCTGAGGACTAAATGTCCATTTGATGCCTTAAATGTCCAGGAGTCATGATGAAGAGATAATCAGTGATCACCATGTTATGCATGACAGGTGTATCTTCCTCTGGCATTCTGTGCATGTCTTTATAAACCAATATTTGAATTAAACCATTAAAAAAGATTTAGTTGATAAAATAAATATTGCAATAATCCCCTCTGAAATGTAGGTGGTTTAGCAGTTTGATGTAGCATAGAATGGAAATATTAAGATGAAGTATGAGTCCTTTAAATTGTATTTAAGTACAGTATTTAATGAAATGTACTTAGTTACTTTTTTATGTTGCTTACGTTTATAATCTGGACAACATTTCCCTCTGCTTACACAGCTTGGAGCACAAGAGCATTCTCCATAGTCGTAGTTACAGGTGTGTTTTTGCAGGTAAGTCCTGTGGAAAGAACAAACAAATAAACAATCAATACTCACTGAAAACATGAAGTTTAGTCACTCTTTTCATGATGTAATGAGACTTTGTGCTCTAGAATCTTGGTCATAATCGTTGTGACTTACCCCAGTCCGGAAGGAAGCACGAAATCCTGAGAGGTTATTAACACCATCACTCTTGAAGCGCACAGTCATATAAGGACCAGTGGAGTTGAAGGCGGCTCTCTTTGTGCCACATATTTTCCCCAGAAGCCTGCTACTGGTGTTGGGACCATCATAGATGTAAACAGCATCGTAATCACACGTTGGGTGATACTCAATGCTGAGACGAGCATGAAAGGAGAACAGAGGTATGAATTTAAGGCTGCAGATGATACAGCAACAGCAGTTAGTGATCACAGAACCGCCTGCATATGCAGAGCATATATGCTTACTTCATATGAGTGAATTCCAGATACACCCATTTTCCAGTGGGTGGTTGCATGTAAAACATACAGTCTGAGGAGGATGGATATGGGTTTGGATAGTTGGGGCTATTGAAAGAGCTCCTTGTGACTTGGAAATAATGGCTACCACAGCGTGGACCTGAAGAAACACAGGATGATGAAAAGATAAGTGTTAAGATGAAAAAAAGAATGCAAATACACAAATGAGAAACACTTTAACAAACGATAGCATTTTATTCATTACATAAAATGAATATTATATTTTGGTTTATGATGGGTTGAGAAAGCCTAATACTGCTTATTTTTAACTAATACATCAAATTCTTCAAGAATGGGACATAATAGTTCAATATTCATCCACCCATCCATCCATTATCTACCGCTTATCCTCATAGGGTCGCGGGGGGGCTGGAGCCTATCCCAGCTGTCTTAGGGCGGAAGGCAGGGTACACCCTGGACAAGTCGCCACCTCATCGCAGGGCACATAAAGACAGACAACCATTCACACTCACATTTAGTTCAATATTACAAAACATATTTCATCAAAGGTGCTAAATGACGGATTGGGAGCATTAATATTACCAGGCTGAGCTGGTAGTTCATAGCTAACAGTGAAAACAGAGCTAACAGTGTTAACCACAGAGAACAGAATGATGGGCACCATACTTCCACAGCAGAGTTGTCAGGCTGGATGGTGTTATCAGCTTTAACCACTATGAGAGCCGACTAGTGCGGCATGCTCACATACGAGCAACAGCATCTCCATTCTCTGTTCAGGTTCAAATTACTCCTCTATGTCTGTACATGGACAACAGTGGTTTGCATCTATATGAACTGACTGAGTGCACTGACATTTATATACATCATTTAAAAGCCAATGCTTAAGTGCCATTGACGTATTATATGTCAAAATTTTTTTTTTCAGTGGATGGCACAAGGAGGCGCTGTCACACACCCTGTGAGTAATTTTGGGGCTTCTGGGATACGTAGCGAGAACATGAACGAGACAGTAGATTAAAGCCACAGAGATCAAAGCACGAAGCAGGAAGTGGAGACGTCGGGATCAGAGAGCAAAGCGATCGGTACGAGAAAAAAAGTGATGTTTTTTGGTGAAACTAGCCTTTATGCTACCTCTGATAAAACAACGATGGAACAAGGCACAAACAAGCAGTTTTTTTCATGATGAACTATAGAGTCTCTTCTATCATTTGAGCTTTGTATTCTGTGTTTTCAGAGTCATAGTACAAAACATTCTGTGGGTCTTGAAATATGACTAAAAATGGCCAACAATGCTGACACAAGGAACTTTCCATTATGTTAAAATGCTGGCACTCAATGAGTTAATGCTCTGCATATCATAAAGAGCACCTCTGAAATACATAGACATTGGGTCTTTAAGGTATCTATGCCAAACATATGTAGAGCATTGTGACTGTCTCTATTGAAAAAAGACAAAAACTAAACATTTCCATGACAGTGATGCCTGCAACTGTTCTGTCCTTTGGACGTCAGCACATCACCCTCCATTAGTGCATCATGATAGTGCAGCCTCTGTGTTATCAATGGAAATAGTGCATTGTAATTGATGATAGATGCCAGCAAGTTATCCAGAACTATTAATAATATAATTAGATGAACAAATACAATCAGGATCTGACACTAGCTACTTATTTTGGTGGACTTATTTTACCTGGTGTACCCGTTGGACGTTCTGGGTATGTTGCATCAACTGCTGGAGGAAAAAAAACACAAAAGTAGAAAGACAGTCACTCACTGCAGGTACGTGGATGCCCGGAAGATTCTGTGGTCATACTCAATCTTTTTTCTTGCTTCATTTGAAAATTTACATTTTTTCTCTGATAGGAATACTGAGAGAATAAAGTTACCTGTTACTGTTGGTGCTGCAGTCGTGGGTTCACAATATTCTGCATGACAGAGAGATTAGATTGTTATGATAGTAACCTAACTCACTATGTTGATGATTCCTCTTGCTACTGAACAAGACCCCACTTGTGGTACCAATCTTTAATAATTACCAATACAAATATTGTAAATACATAAAATTACAGCAGCAAGTAAACGTTCTGCCTTCTGAATGAAGTTTCAGAAGTATCAGCAGTGAAATGCTCTTCAGGTACCAGAGGTTAAAGGACTTTGGACAATATGTTGCTGAGAACAGCTGGTTCTGGCAAACCTCAAATCCTGTCATCCCCCCACCCTGGACCCCCACCAATTTGTCTACTAAAGATTCAGTCTCCATAGCACTGCCTCCTCTGGACAATGTCAACACATACGCTAAAATGCTGTTCATTGACTTCACTTCTGCATTTAACACTGTCGTCCGCTCTAAGTTAATCACCAGACTCACAGATCTGACCATCAGTGCTTCCATCTGAAACTGGTTAATGGATTTTCTGATCAACAGGCCTACAGGGAGGAGGTGGACCGTCTGGCAGAGTGGTGCAGTGACAACAACCTGCTGCTCAACACCAATAAGACCAAGGAGCTCATCATGGCCTTTAGGAGGAATGCTGGCGGCTAACTGCTCCAACCTGGTTAAAAAGGCTCACCAGCACCTCTTTTACCTTAGGACCACCTCTCTTCAGACATCCTGGTGAACTTCCACTGCTGCTCCATCAAGAGTATCCTAGCCAACTACATCACAGCCTGGTATGGGAACTGTGTCATGATCTGTCTGTCTGTTTGAGTTAAGTTTACCATTTTTGTCTCGTGCATACATGTTGTCTTGTCATTTCCTGTTTTTTTTTTTTAAATAACTGAATGTTCCCTCTCGTTTCAGATTCACACTTCCCCTTCCTCCTGTTTCCCACGTTTTGTGATTGTCTGACCCCGCCCTAATTGTCTCCACCTGTTCCCCATCACCTCATGTATAAATAGTCCTGTCTTCCCTTGTCTCGTCGCGTGATCGTCATGTTCCCTGCGTCCATGTGTTCCTCGCTCCCTCGTTTGCCTTCCACGTTTTCCAGCTTCCAGTGGTAAATTTTGTTTGTAATTTTGATAGCCTACAATTTTGTTTTCACTAGAAGAATCCTCTTAGGAGTAGATCCTAGTTGACTATAGTTTTTTGTTGTAGGCCCCGTGCCCCTTAGCCCACAAGAAGAATCCTCCTCTGAGTACATCCTTGTGTTTTTGTTTGTGTTTTGCTAGTTTTCCCCAGCTTGTGGTAATTCCCACCTCTTGTGCAGAGTTGTAGGTGTCCCGTTTATTTCCCATATTTTTCCCTTATCCTAGTAGCCTTCCATTCCCTTCGTAGTGCCCTTTGTTAGTTTCCTCCATTTTTCCCGTTAGTGTGCTTAGTGCTATAATGTTTCACAGCCTCACCCAGCTAGCATTCCCCTTTTCTTTTGCAGGTAACACTAACTGTTTTCCCTCTCGGCTTTGAGAGCGGGTTTGTTTTTTCCCCCCGTTAATAGTCGAGTGTAGAGAGAGTAGGGATTCCCCAGACGTGGGAATACCGTGCCTGATTATCCTGTTAATTCAAATAAAGACTCTTGTGAAAACTGTAAACCTGTCTGTGAGTCGTGCGTCTGGGTTCCTGGGCATGAATCCCTGTCAGTACGATCACGCCAGACAGAACCCAGCCGACTCCGCGCTGCCTGGCATAATGGCGGCTCAGGAGGAACGCATCCAGTGCCACGAGGAGGAAGTAGCGGTGGCGCGCCAAGGCATAGTCACCCTTTCCCTCAGGCAGCAGTAGTTTTTGGACACCATGTCGGCCCGGGTCGACCATCTGACCCAGCTGGTCGGCGAGATGTCGGGCGCTACTGCAATCAGCCATGCCACCACCAGCAGCACGGCGGGCGCAAGACTTTTCCCCAGCTGTCACCACCCGTTCCTGTCCCAGCGTTCTCCTCCGCCTACAAGCTGTCTGCACCATCCAAGTTGAAATGACTCCTCATGCTTTTCCCTTACCCCGCTCCAAGGTGGCCTTCATTACCTCCCATTCCACGGGGCGCAGAGCCACCTGGGCAACCGCGGAGTGGGCGAGAGGGATCTCACATCTGCCAGAGTGTGGACCTGTTCACCCAGACTCTGAAGACAGTGTTTGATCACACGGCAACGGGAGCAGAGACACTGAGACCCTAAACTCATCACCCAGGAATGACGCTCAGTTGGAGACTCACGTGATCCACTCCGCATACGGTGGCGCTGACAGCGGTGGCCCAACCGTCCTCTACGAGACACTTTCCTCGCCGGCTTAATCCCTGAGATCCGAAAGGAATTAGTTTCTATGGAAATACCCGAAGACCTTGACTCCCTTATCGCCTTGGCCATCAGGACGGAGAAGCGCCTTCAGGTCCTCCGACGGGAGAAACAGCGCGAGTCCGAGTGTTGACCTACCTGGAAACCGAGGCCCGAGGCTTCCCCACCATCTACGGCGGCATCCCCGGACTCCTCCACATCCGAGGGAGAACCCATGCAGGTGGGTCACACCCGCCTTTCCCCTGAGGAACGACAGCGCCGGATGAGAGAGGGTCGATGCCTGTATTGCGCTGGACAGGACCACCTCATCAAGGACTGCCCTTTAAAAGGGCCGGCTCGCCAGGCTACCCGAGGAGGGCGCTGGTGAGCCGATTCTCCACTGGATGCCAGTCTCCTCGTCGCCTAACCCAGGTAACCCTGTCGTCACACACACAGACGCTTCACATCCAAGCCCTTATAGACTCTGGGGCAGACATTTGCCTGCTGGACTGGGGGTTAGCTAAAAGACTAGGGGTGCGACTGGTTCCTTACAAGGAGCCCCTAGAGGCGAAGACCCTGGATGGAAATGCTTTGCTCACCCTCACCCATTAAACTAACCCCCTAACGCTCTCTCTAGCAGGTCATGTGTAGACTATCACCCTGTGCCTCTTTAAGTCTCCACAGCCTTCGCTGGTACTTGGTCTGCCGTGGCTACAGAAAAACAACCCCTAGGTAGACTGGCGTTCAGGAGGGATCCGCTCCTGGTCCCCGGAGTGCAGTACCTCTTGTCTGCACCCCGCAGCTCCTCCTGAAGCCATCGGGGCCCTCCGGACTGAGGAAAAGGACTCTGTTACCACGACCTGGCGGAGGTTTTCAGCAAGGCCCGGGCTCTGTCTCTTCCCCCTCATCGCCCGTATGACTGTGCCATTAATCTGGTTCCGGAGGCCATCATCCCCAAGGGTCGCCTGTATGCCTTGTCTGGTCCTGAAAAGCAAGCCATGGAGGAGTACATCACCACCTCGCTCCAAGCCGGCCTCATCCGTCCCTCGTCATCTCCTGCAGGTGCGGGTTTCTTCTTTATCAAAAAGAAGGATGGTTCCCTCTGCCCATGCATCGATTACGCACCACTCAACAAGGTAACCATTAAGAACAGATATCCCTTGCCCCTGATGTCGTCCACGTTTGAGCAGTTACAAGCCGCCAGAGTATTCACTAAGCTGGACCTGCGCAATGCCTATCACCTGGTGCGCATCCGGGAGGGGGACGAGTGGAAGACCGGCTTCAACACTCCATCCGGGCACTACGAGTACCTGGTACGCCCTAGCAGTTTTGCAGGCGCTGGTGAATGATGTGCTTCGGGACTTTCTGGACCGGTTTGTTTTTGTGTATCTGGACGACATCCTGATCTTCTCTCCAGATCGTCAAATGCATCAGAAGCACGTTCGACAGGTACTCACTAGTCTCCTAGAAAACCAGTTGTTTTGCAAAGCAGAAAAATGTGAATTTCATGCCGGGTCGGTATCCTTCCTGGGCTTCCACATAGCCCAGGGTCGGACCCTAAAGTAAGCACAGTTGCTGAGTGGCCAGTGCCGGATAACCGTAAAAAGGTACAGCAATTCCTGGGATTTGCTAACTTTTATCGATGGTTTATCCTTAACTTCAGCGCCATTGCGGCCCCTCTGCACAGATTAACATCCCCTCACCAGGTGTTCCGGTGGTCCCCCGATGCAGATCAAGCCTTCTCTCGACTAAAGAGGCAGTTCACCACGGCCCCGGTTCTCGTCATGCCCGACCTGACCCGACAATTCATCGTGGAGGTGGATGCCTTCAACCTGGTGGTCGGGGCCGTCCTGTCGCAACGGTCAAGCGCCGACAACCGGGTGCACCCCTGCGCCTTCCTTTCTCGCCGCCTGTCGGCAGCGGAACAGAATTACGACGCGGGAGATTGTGAGCTCCTGCCCATCAAAATAGCCCTGGAGGAGTGGCGACACGGGCTTGAGGGGTCCCAGTTCCCCTTCCTGGTTTGGACGGACCACAAAAATTTACAATATTTAAAGAATGCTAAGACTCTCAATGCTCACCAGAGCAGGTGGTCGCTGTTTTTTAATCGTTTCCATTTTTCTCTATCTTACAGGCCGGGGTCCCGGAATGTGAAGCCAGACGCACTCTCCCGCATCTTCGACCCCGAGTCTGTAGCCAGAGAGCCCAAATCGATTCTTCCACGACATTCTGTGGTTGGAGCAGTGGCCTGGCAAATAGAAGCAGCGGTGAAGGAGGCCAATGGTGTGAACCCACCACCTGCGGGCTGCCCCCCCAATCACCTGTTTGTTCCCGCCCAGCTACGCCCTCAGGTGGTTCACTGGGGTCACACCTCGCTTCTCACCTGCCATCCGGGAGTCAAGAGGATGGTGGCTTTCATCAGTCAACGCTTCTGGTGGCCTAACATGATCCACATGGCCCGGGAATACATCAGGGCCTGCCCGGTGTGTGCGCGCAACAAGACATCCTCCCAGCAGCGCCAAGGTCTGCTACAGCCTCTCCCCATCCCCTCCCGCCCATGGGCCGAGATATCCCTAGATTTTGTCACCGGGCTACCCCCGTTGAAAGGCAACACCACCGTTTTGACGGTAGTGGACAGATTTAGTAAAATGACTCATTTCATCCCGCTGCCCAAATTGCCCTCGGTCAAGGAAACAGCAGAGGTGATGCTGCATCAGGTGTTCCGGCTACATGGCTTCCCCAAGGACATCCTTTTCGGACCGAGGTCCGCAATTTGTATCCCGGTTCTGGCGGGAGTTCTGCGCCCTCATCGGAGCCAAAGTCAGTCTCACCTCAGGTTATCATCCGGAGGCCAACGGCCAGACTGAGAGGCTCAATCAGACCCTAGAGACATTTCTACGCTGCCTAATTTCCCAGAACCCATACTCCTGGAGCACTAAACTCACATGGGTCGAATATGCCCACAACACTCTACCCATGTCGGCCACAGGTATCTACCCCTTCCAGTGTGTTATGGGTAGAATAGCATCTACAACATGCAGCATGGCCGAGATGAATCCGAGTAATCAGGAGTATTAATGCATGCCTTCATCTGAACCGTCTTGATATGCATCGTTGGCACTCCAGTGCATCATGACATTATTTTCCAGCCTCAGTCTTGCCTCATTTTCAAACTGTACCGTTTACCTACAGAAATAAGTGCAAATGACGTAATATACAATGATCAGGACCAAGAGCAACCTGTGTAGCTTTACCTCCATTGTAAAATTGAACAGTAGCGGTCTGGAGTCTGCTCTTCTTTCTTTACTTCTGGGAGTTTTCCCAAGAGGGAATTCCAACCAATTAGAGAGCAGTTTCCTCACACATCACACATTCTGGTCCACTTGTGAATGCTGCCGTGTGAACACAAACCAAACTCAAGGCAATTTGCAACATTGTAACAAGTTTGTCCCTTATTCGGACCAGAGCAAACGAATCAAAGGTGTGATAATGTCTATCCCAGGAGCCATGATGAAGAGATGATCAGTGTTATTCACCTCACCTGTCAGTGATCATCATGTTATGCCTGACAGGTGTATCTTCCTCTGGCATTCTATGCATGTCTTTATAAACCAATATTTAAATGAAACCATTAAAAATAAATTATTTAGTCAATAAAATAAGCATTGCAATAATCCCCTCTGAAATGTAGGTGGTTTAGCAGTTTGATGTAGCATAGAATGGAAATATTGAGAAGAAGTATGAGTCCTTTAAATTGTAGTTAATGACATGTACTTAGTTACTTTTTTATGTTGCTTACGTTTATAATCTGGACAACATTTCCCTCTGCTTACACAGCTCGGAGCACAAGAGCATTCTCCATAGTCGTAGTTACAGGTGTGTTTTTTGCAGGTAAGTCCTGTGGAAAGAACAAACAAATAAACAATCAATACTCACTGAAAACATGAAGTTTAGTCACTCTTTTCATGATGTAATGAGACTTTGTGCTCTAGAATCTTGGTCATAATCGTTGTGACTTACCCCCAGTCCGGAAGGAAGCACGAAATCCTGAGAGGTTATTAACACCATCACTCTTGAAGCGCACAGTCATATAAGGACCAGTGGAGTTGAAGGCGGCTCTCTTTGTGCCACATATTTTCCCCAGAAGCCTGCTACTGGTGTTGGGACCATCATAGATGTAAACAGCATCGTAATCACACGTTGGGTGAAACTCAATGCTGCAACGAGCATGAAAGGAGAACAGAGGTATGAATTTAAGACCGCAGATGATACAGCAACA